>APFE030900157.1:54632-84875 GCA_000404065.3 Pinus taeda
AAAGATGATATTAAAATATTTTATTTATGATAAATTATTTTTTGTTATTAATATTTTTTAAATGGTATATGTTGATGATGATGATGGTGGTTAATGTCAAGTAAGACCAAGCTTTGGTCTATTGGACCTAAAGAAACAAATTATTTAGTTTGATTTTAGATTTTATTCCTATGCTCAAAAAGCTTGGAGAGAATTTTGACATCGTAAAATGCGAGGAAGGTCAGTATTGCGACAAAGATTATGAAACTAAGATCTAATGTGGTTGTACGTTGGGCACTCTAAGAGGAAGTGGTTTTCATCCTCGATGTTCCTATTCTCACATAGATGGCAGATCATTTCCATCCATGATGTTTTAGGAATTGTCCAATGACTTGTTTCACTATGAAGCTCATGAGATTTCGTTCTAATCTTTGCTATATTAATTTTCTTCTTTGAGCTAGTTAAAACAAAGAGATACTTTTGATCTTCTAGGGTGGGGTTGATGACCTTCTTATAATAACTTAATTTTCTTTTAGTTGCTAAATCTTTCCCACACTACATTTTTTTGAAGTTAGAAGTAACAATATTTTTAACGTTATTAATGTTTTGCAATGCATCATTCTCGTTGATCTCCCAATGGTTTAACGAGGCCCTCGTATCTTTATACCATCCCCGCTTGAGTCTTAGGTGGTTTTGACTGGAATTTAAAGCTAGCTTAGGAAGGCTATGATCTCCTATGTTATTGAGTTTGTGCTTGTATAACAGAAGCCTAGTCATAGCTAGTCATAGAAGCCTTGTTAATTTTACTTTAAGTAATAAAGGAATCACAATTTTTTTTTTAATTTTATACTAGGAGAACCACATATATGCCAAAATCTTATATCAATCACATGCACAACCATATTAGTAAATATGGTTGATATTATTAATTATATTATTATTTTTATTGTTAATTAAATTAATCACATTATTATTAATAAATATTAAAATAGATAAATAAATAATTCATAATGCTTAATTGATTTATGGAATTTATTCATCATCATCATCATCAATCATCATCATCATCATCATCAATCATCATCATCATCATCATCATCATCATCATCAAATTATACATTATATTAAAAAGATATAATATTAAAAACAATATTTTATTTGGAAATAAAAATATTAATTTTAAATGGATAATGAAACATTTTATTGATGGCTTTCTTTGGTTATTAATAATTTTTAATAACATGTTAATTTCATTTTAAATAATGAAAGAATTTATATATGTTTTATTAAATTTTATACATTAATTCAAATATTTTGTTGTTAAACAAGGTATTGCCACGTGATTGTATAAAGGAACCATGGATATTTTATATCGTAGTAGTCTATAACGCGACTTTTTGAAAGCTTTTCCGGCGGAATTTTCTGGTCAAAATCCGGCAGCAATTCATTGAAATCCCAAGTTTAATAGCTAGTTTCTGCACAATCAATGGCTCCCAGGAGTTTTTCAGGGTGCTGAATCCAAATTTGCAGTTAAAAAACCATTTTAACTGCTAAAAATCTAGATTTAACCTCATTTCTTCCGCCGGATTCCGTCACCGGAATCTCCAAAAAGTCGCATTATAGACAACTCCTTTTATATCAAAAGATAAACATATATTTTTTTTGTGTTTTGGATAGGGATGTTAGGAATGTGTAAATTTTATATTCATACGAAAGGAATTACCTAACCCATCATGAAATGTTTTAATTATAAAAAATATTTTATTTTCAGTTGTTTGAAATACGTAAAGATGATATTGAAATACTTTATTTTAAATAGGTTTTGAAATATTTTATTTATGATAAAAAAATAAAAAAATGTTATGAATATTTCTTTAAATGACATTTATTAATTTCATATTAAGTGGTGAAGTAATTACATATTTCTCTTTTACTAAAATGTAAAAAGTCATTATAGATGGAATAAGAAATTTTGTTCTTTAAATTACTTTTATATCTATGTATATATGTCCATTTGTGTGTTGATATAAGAATATTTTACTTAGGTGGACAATGAAATATATTTTTTGAAATGCCACATGTCAACTCCATGTTGAGCATGGAAGAAATTACACAAGCCCCTCATACTGAATTGTAGAAAGTGTCTCTTGACACAAAAATACTAGATGAAAGCACTACAATAAAAGTAAGGAGAGACAGAGAGTTTGAAAATTAAGTTCTTTAAATCATTTCTTCATCTACATTGATTGGGAAATAAAGGTTGATTTCAATCTTTTTCTCCTCATCCTTTGCAGTTGTGTTATGCATTCTTCTCGTATCCTTGGATAGCTTGTATAATGTTCTCATAATGCGTTATAGTAATTCGGTTATTATATCTTAGTTAAAAGAGGTAAGTATATTTGTGAGTGTGTAGTGTATTTAAAAAAAGATAATACCATGTACCCATAAAGGTAAGAATGCAACAAAATACAGAAATGCACATATACACATAGATGCAACAGAAATAAAATTTCACTTCATTAATATCAAAGAACTGAAATATGCTTGCATACATAAATAGAAATAAACTAGCTCGGATGATGGTAGCTTATCTATGAGAAAAGACATGGTGGCTACATTCCTCTGAACTATGTTACAATGAGACTTGAAGGCCTATTTATTACTGAGAAACAATGGAAAAACCTAAACATTCAAAAACCTAACCCTAGGAGATGAAGCAACAAAATTATGGCTATGTTTGGGTAAATTGGTACATCAACTTCTCGAGGTCATAACTTTGGCATATGATCTTTGTTTAACGCACACAATATCTCGTTCGAAATATCTATTCGAGAACTACAACTTTCGACTTCAAACATCAATTAGAGAATAGTGTTTTCCCACTTTCCAAAAAAACGTCATTTAGGGCCTCAAAACAGCTCCAAAAGTTTAGGACTCTAAAAACTACAAAAAATAGTAAATTGTGCTACAATTAAGGAAACTTAAAAACTGAAAGAAACATTTGTGGCAGTCCAAGTTGAATAGGTGGGTGGCCACCAATATCCACCTAGATCAATCCTCCCCCCTTAGGAAGCAATGGTCCCCATTGCATTGAGTAACTCCATGAGATGAGGGAACTTCTACTGATCTTGGTCACTGATGAGCCACCTGCTTTGGCGTAGGAGTTGGCTAGCTTTAACAACCGAATATAGTTGGATATTTTGTTGGCAAGTATTCTTGATCTGTGTGTCCATGATCCGATTAGTTGTGGCCTATTCCATGCAGTCTGGGTTTAATTCTATTGGTGTGAGTTGTTCTGCAATGTCTGATGTATCCAGTAATGGTGGAAAGTATGGCCAAAGGAGGTCCACATTGAACACTAGGTGCAGGCCAAGGAATGGTGGAATTTTGAGCTTGAAATATTTTTCCCCTACATCCCTAGTGATGGTGTAAGTCCCATATCAGAGTGGGTGAAGCTTGCAGTGGGGCCTAATGAGGCACTCCTTTTGCAAATGTAAGCAAACGTTCTCGTCCACTTGGAACTTGTGTGGCACCCGATATTGAACATGACACTGATTGTAATTAGCATTGGCTCTGTCCAATGTGTCATGGTCTAGATGGCAGATGTGATAAATGCACTTAATGAAGTTATTAGCCCTATTAAAATTGACAACTAGGGCAAAACTTCATGTGGGTCATCTTATTCATGGATGATAATATTTTTATTAGATTCCTCTCATCGAGAGGTGTAGGATTGATATAAAGATCATCCGATTCCGATAAGTATTCATGGAGATATGAATTTATTTTGATTATGGAATTATTATCAAGTTGACCTACAACTTGTGTAGGCTCAGAAGCCCAACAGTCGTATCTATTCAAACACCAACATTGTATATAAATATAGGAGGACTTTTCCTCATTCGGACACACTCATCTCATCACATCTCTCTCTCTCTACTGCGTAGAAAAGAGTCTCTTCTCTACTGCACAGAAAAGGGTCTCTCTCTCACACATGTGAAGCCAGAAGCTGCGAAACTGAAGCTGCAACTGCGAAAGGAAAGATTGAATTGCGTGGACTAGAAGATCTCCTCATCTGAACTACATTGTAGGTTCATATGAACCCCCTCTGAGAGCTGCAACTTTTGGTGGTGAAATCAAGTCAATATGATGGATGGATTGCAAGATATCGACTACCCTAGTTTGAAGTCGGAAGCTGCCAAAATTGAAGCTGCAACTGCAGAAGTAAAGATTGACCTGCGTGGACTAGAAGATCTCTTCATCTAATATGCACTGCAGGTTCATCTGAACCTCCTCTAGAAGTTGCAACTTTTGGTGGTGGAATCATGCTGATCCGATGGTCGATTTGTGAGATATCGTCTACCCTAGTTTGATGATGAAGCCGCTAATGTTGATGCTGCTGATCTAGGGTTTGCTACTGTTGATATAAATCAGATTTACTGTACTATTTCTCTCTGATGAATTATCGAAGATAAAAGAAGATTTGATCAAAGGGTTTCCCCACATATTGTGGGGTTTGTCCCTGGCTAGCTGTCACATCTTGTGTCTCTTCTCTTGGCTTGTTTTCTGTCGATCGTTTAATGTTCTATCTACACTTTAATTTATGTACATGTGATTGCTAATCTGTGGAATATAATAAGAAAAATAAGTAAATTGTTATAAGCATAGAACATACCATAACTTAACATGGTATTGGAGCTAAGGTGAAGACAAAGCCCAAGTAAGAGCAAGAGCAATCACCGAAGAGAAGATTCGCAAGGCTATCCCAAAAGAACTATGGAGTCCTCAACACTCTGCCAAAGGCAAGCTTCATAAGAAAGATTACTATCACGGATGGAAGATGTCTATCGATCTAACCCTAGAAGATCCAGGAGTGCTAGACCATGTAAGAGGCAATATTGTTGAGCCTCCATCAAATGCATCTGCTGTTGCATGGAACAAATGGAAAACCGAAGAAGTCAAAATAGAAGATCATTCAGGACTCTATTGATAAGCACTTGGTGATCTCTGAACTGGACACCTCCAAGGAAATCTACGATAGACTGGTGAGTTTATTTAAAGTTAATGATGCAAATCAAGTTTTGTTTCTTAGAAATAAACTGAGGGAAATCAAGAAGGGTAAATATGAGAGTATGAAAGCATACTTCTTAAAAATAAACAAGATCAAGAATGATCTCCTATCTATTGGGGAGGCTATTACTGACAAGGAAATGGCACTCACGACTCTTGGAGGATTACCATCCGAATGGTACGTGTTCAGGACTACTCTTATGAACTATAATGTAATTCCTGGTTTCGAGGAATTAATGGCTAAATGCATTCAAGAAGAAACAAGGGAAGAAGAGCAAGAAATGCCCATGCCTAAAGGTCCTCCTGCTGCCTTTTCTTCTCATGCTAAGAAAAGAAATAATTCTAGGACTAAATCAAAAGGAAAGTTTGGACCTAAGGGTGGAAGAAAATGACGATGCTACATCTACGATAAAGTAGGTCACTATGCAAGGGAGTGCTATGATAGAAAGGACTCACCCCGGGACGATGATCAAAATCCCTCTGATAGCAATCAAAGGAATGAAAAATTCAATAGCAAAGGTAAGAGGAGAGCTAGGAATCGAAGAAGAGGACAACCATTCAAGAAGGCTAGAAATTCCAAGATGTATTAAATGCACCTGACCTAAAAAAGAACCTAGTGTCCATCTCGGTGATGGAAGACAAAGGCTACAAGGTAACCTTTAGTGATGGCAAGGTGCGTATATGGAAAAATAATGTTAAAGATGCCTTTACTCTTGGGTTTAGTGTCGATTCATTATATCAGGTCGATGGAAGCCCACTAGGTGTCTTATCTTATCAAACATCTCTTAAGTCCGAAATTTGGCATTGGAGGTTTGTCGCCCTTCATTATAAAGCTATACTTGGTGTAAGACAAATGGTGATAGGGATGCCCCCCGAATTCCAGGTAGAGAAAGAAGGTGTATGTCCAGGATGTGCTGAAGGAAAGCTCAAAAGGGGACTATTCCCCTCAAGCCAAAGCAAGACCTCCAATATATTACAGTTGGTTCACTCAGGCATACCTGAGGTTGGCATTAAGAGGGAGACTACTACACCACATACTCCTGAGCAGAATGGTGTGGCAGGAAGGAAGAACCACATGATTGTGGAAGCTGTTCGGGCCATGCTACATGATCAAAGACTTCCGAAGTTTCTATGGGTTGAAACTACAAACAACATCGTATATGTACAAAATCGATGCCCTCATCAAGTATTGCGTTCTAAGACTCCTAAAGAAATGTTCACCGCTGGTCAAAGGGAAGTTGTGATTAGTCATGATGTCACTTTTGACAAAGATATGGCTCTCAGCAAGGTGGACAATCTTCCGACTTTGAGGAGCTCTCAAGAAGCCGACACCAGGGAACCGAAAGTAAAGGATGATGAATCAATGCCTGATTTAGAAGAACCCATGGATCCAATTGATCCTCATCCACATGAGCCTTCCTCTTCTAGGAAGAGGCCTTCATGGCTTAGGGGGATACTTGATGATGCTAAAGGACATGCTGCACCCTGAGGAACCTTCCGACAAAGTAAGAAACCTAACAGGTATTAGGGATACCTGACCATCATGAGCAAGATCATACAAAATGAGCCTTCATCATTCTCAGATGTCATCAAGCATTAAGTATGGAAGGATGCTATAACCATAGAATATGAGTCTATTATGGAGAATGATGTCTGGGAAGTAGTTCCTAGACCCCGGACAAGACAATTGTTACTTCAAAATGGCTTTACAAGATAAAGCATGTAGCAGATGGAAGTACGGAAAAGTATAATGCTCGTTTTGTTGCTTGTGGTTTATCCCAGAAGGAAGGTATATACTATGATATTTGCACATGTTGCCAGATATATGACCATCCACCTGATCATAGCCTTTGTGGCTTCACAAGGATGGAACCTACATCAGATGGATGTCAAGACCGCGTTCTTACACGGTTCGATCAAAGAAGAGGTCTATGTGGAGAAACCTGAAGGATTTGAGATTTATGATTGAAAATCTCATGTATGCAGGTTGAAGAAGGCTCTCTATGGGATGAAGTAATCACCCCGAGCATGGTATGAGAGCATCGATAGCTACTTGATGAAGCTGGGATTCACTAGGAGTGAAACCGATCCTAAATTTTACTTTAAGGTTGAAGATGACAAACCTCTCAGACTGGTGTTGTACATGGATGACCTCTTTCTCATAGGTGCATACCCTCTCATTCACAAATGTAAGAGGGAGTTGTCTTCTAAATTTGAAATGAAGGACTAAGGACTTGAAGTATGGAAGATGCCAAGGGAAATTTTCCTATCTCAAGGAAAATATGTGGTAAAGATATTGGAAAGATTCGGTATGATGGACTGCAAGCCTGTGACTACCTCAAGGATCTTAACTTTTAGAAGTTATATGATAGTGATGTCGGACCAGGTTTGGGAAATGCATTTGAGTTTCATAAACTCATTCGCATTAATGTTCTTAGTGAACCTCCGTATGAACATATGTTTTGTAGTTAGCATTATGAGCTTATATTTGGTGGAGCCTCATTGGATTGATGCCAAGAATATTCTAAGATATCTTCGTGGCACAATTACTAATGGATTGAGATACACTGCTGGAAATATGAAACTGTATGATTATTAGAATGTTGATTCAGAAGGTAGTGTGGAGGATCACTGTAGCACTTTTTAGTGTTGTTTCTCTTTGGATTCTGCTTCGGTATAATGGATGAGAAGGAAGCAGAAGTCGGTTGCCATAAGCACCATCGAGACCAGATACATATCTACGAGTATGATCTCATATGAAGCTGCTTGGTTGGGGAAGCTCTTCAGTGAGCTATTTGAGCACATACCATTGTGATTCTCTGTAAAAACCAGAGGTGGGATTCAATTATTGAGGAATCCTGTATTCATCGATTGCTCCTGTAGATAAACATCATTTGGGATATGGTAAGTCAATGAGCAAGGAGGCTCCATCGCATTAAGATGATGTACAAGTCGATACACCTTGTCAAAGCCCCGAGGAAAGATCTAATCTGTGTTTTTCCAAAACGACTTGGATTCGTCAAGAAACCCTTGTACAAGGGTCCTGCATGTTGCATACATTGAGCTCCGGGAGCTCTGAGGGCTTGCGGTTCTTACTGGAGCAACATACGACCACAGGGTGACTCACCCTCCCCTGGTGGTGCGCACTGGAAAAAGATGATTCACTCTCTTGTGGGACAAGTTGATTCGCTCTCTTGTGGAATAGGATGATTCACTCTCCTATGTAGTAGGATGATTAGTTCTCCTGTGAGGCCTGGATTGATGTGTTCTCCGTGGTGATTGTAGCAGGATTTATGTGTTCTCCTGTGAGTCCTTGATTGATGTGTTCTCCATGGCGATTGTAGCAGGATTGATGTGCTCTCCATGGAAATTGTAGCAGGATTGATGTGTTCTCCTGTGAGGCCTGGATTGATGTGTTCTCCATGGCGATTGTAGCAAGATTGATGTGTTCTCCTCTGAGGCCTGGATTGATGTGTTCTCCATGGTGATTATAGTAGGATTGATATGTTCTCCTGTGAGGCCTGGATTGATGTGTTCTCCATAGCGATTGTAGTAGGATTGATGTGTTCTCCATGGAAGCCTGGATTCACGTGTTCTCCATGGCAATTATAGCAAGATTGATGTGTTATCCTGTGAGGACAGGATTGATTAGTTATCCTGTTGAGGCATCCTACCCATGCAGTCTGGGACTCATGGGAAGTACCTCCCATCTGATAAATGAGCAGGGAAATGAAGTTAGGGACCATAGTAGTACCGATGGACACATCATTGTATCTACCATACTCCCTACGCTAGGATGACCTCCATTGATCTGGGATCAATGATATTGGTTTGGGACCAATGGTAGGAGTTGTACCATACTATGAAGCTGACTTCGCATTGGTTGAGACTAGTCTAGGACCAGTGGTACATACTCTGAGACTGACTTCGTGTCAGTGCAGTACTGGTGTGGGACCAGTGAGAAGTGGTACATACTATGACTCTAACTTCGGGTCGGTTGAGACTGGTCTGGGACTAGTGGTACACTCTCTGAGACTGTGATACTGGTCTGGGACCAGTGGTAGGAGTGGTACCCACTATGAAGCTGACTTCGGGTCAGTTGAGACTGGTCTGGGACCAATGGTATGCACTCCGAGACTGACCTTGAGTCAGTGGAGGATGATATTGGTCTGAGACCAGTGGAGTTGTACTCACTATGACGTTGACTTCGGGTTGGTTGAGACTAGTCTCGGACCAGTGGTACATACTCTGAGATTGACTTTGAGTCAGTATGATACATCCTCGATCATTTCTTCTTCTTCATAATTTAGACAAAAGCAGAGCAGAACAGAACAATGCAAGAGAAAAGCAGGATAGAGCAAAACAATACAGATCAATACGGGGCAGAACAAGACAAAGCAAAACAGGCAGAATAGAGTAGAGCAGGGAAAGGGTCAAGCTGTATAGGGCAGTGCATTTGATGGATGGACAATAACGACCGATAGACAGATTGTAGATGAAGTTCTCCCTAGTTGAGAGGGAGTGTTAAAATTGGCAACCAGGGAAAAACTTCATGTGGGTCATATTATTCATGGCTAATAATATTTTTATTATATTCCACTCGTCGAGAGATGTAGGATTGATATAAATATCATCCAATTCCGATAAGTATTCATGGAGATATGAATTTATTTTGATTATGGAATTATTATCAAGACGACCTACAACTCATGTAGGCACAGAAGCCCAACAGTCGCATCTTTTCAAACACAAATGGTGTGTATAAATATAGGAGGAATTTTCCTCATTTGGACACACTCATCTCATCACATCTCTCTCTCTCTACTACGCAGAAAAGAGTCTCTTCTCTACTGCACAGAAAAGGGTCTCTCTCACACATGTGAAGCCAGAAGCTACCGAAACTGAAGCTGAAACTGTAGAAGTAAATATTGACCTATGTGGACTAGAAGATCTCCTCATATGAACTATGTTGTAGGTTCATCTAAACCCCTATGAAAGCCACAACTTTTGGTGGTTGAATCAAGTCAATCTGACAAACAGTTTGCAAGATATCGACTGCCCTAGTTTGAAGCGGGAAGCTGCTGAAACTGAAGCTGCAACTACAGAAGTAAAGATTGACCTACGTGGACTAGAAGATCTCTTCATCTAAACAGCACTATAGGTTCATCTGAACCTCCTCTAGAAGCCACAACTTTTGGTGGTGGAATCATGTCGATCCGACGGTCGGTTTGTTAGATATCGTCTACCCTAGTTTGATGATGAAGCTGCTAATGTTGATGCTACTGATCTAGGGTTTGCTACTGTTGATATAAATCATATTCATTGTAATATTTCTCTCTGCTGAATTATTGAAGATAAAAGAATATTTGATCAAAGGATTTCCCCACACATTGTGGGGTTTGCCCCTGGCTAGCCACCACATCTTGTGTCTCTTGTCTTGGCTTGTTTTCTGTCGATCATTTAATGTTCTATCTGCACTTTACTTTATGTACATGTGATTGCTAATTTGTGGAATATAGTAAGAAGAAGAAGTAAACTGTTATAAGCATAGAACATACCATAACTTAACATATCAACTTTAGACTAGAGATGACCCAAATCTATCAGAGTAGATACAAATGTTATGGCCACATAAGTGGGACATAGTGGTTGGAATCCCAATCCCACCTAAAATGGGTTGCAGCCAATTGAGCTATGGAGAGATATTCTGTAGATGTGATGGACATAAGGGAGGTTTTCATCCCAATTATGTGGATGTTTCGAGTTGTACATGCACAAAATGTGTATGATCATCCTATTGATGATCTCTATTTTCCCATCAGTTTGGGGATGGAAAGTCATGGACTTAGTGAGCTTGATATCTAGCATTGACCAGAGAATTGACCAAAATGTACTTAATAACTTGTTGTCCCAATCTAAGATAATGGACTGCGGGATCCCAAAGTGTACCCACACATGTTCAATGAAGAGCTTAGCAGTGGCTTCTATTGTGATACTCTTTTTGTAGGCCACCAGAATGGACATCTTAGAGAATTTGTTGACGACCATGAAAACACAGCCATTGCCATCCTTAGTAGAAGGAATGCCTAACATGTAATCCATTGAGATTGATTCTCAAGGTAGATTAGTAGTAGCCATAGGAGTATATAGGCCTTGCTTCTTGATGGTTGATTTGGAAATGGCACAGGCAATGCAGGATCTGATTTACTTCCCAACATCTTGTCGAAGTTTTGACCAATAAAAATAATTTTGCAACATTACCACTGTTTTCTCTACCCTGAAATGTCCAACAACTTGACTATAGAGCATATCCACAATAATTTTAGCACATTCGCTTGAAGGAACACAGAGGTGTCCCAGGTGGCATAACAGTGCATCCTGGAGGTGAAAATTTGGAACTTGCTTGCCTTCTAGGAGAATTTGGTATGTGTTATTGAATTTTGGATCGCTCTTGTAAAGATGTGGCCACCTCGTAGTATCGTGCCCACAAGAGTTGAGCACAGTGGTCACACCATAACCAACGGTCGATAGAGGCAGTCTGCAACATTGTTAGTGCTGCCCTTCTTGTACTTAATTTTCAAATGGAATTATTTCAAGTATGTGAACCATTTATGATGGCAATTATTCTACAACCTCCTTCATGTCCATATGAACTACACGGGTCGGTTGTTTGTGTGGATTATTGTTTTCTTACCAATAATGTAATGCTTCCATTATCGATAGGCTTACATAATGGAATACATCTCTTTTTCATAGGTGGGATACTTTCAGACTAGTCTGAGAGTGTCTCATTGTGATATACCATTGGATGCCTCTGTTGAGTAAGAAATGCACCAATAGCATAGTTGGAGGCATATGTCTTGATCTCAAATGGTTGTTGCAAGTTCGGTAATGTGAGCACTAGTGCAGAGTAGAGGTGTTGCTTCAACTCGGCAAATGCCTTCTCTGGAATTCAAACCGAAATAAATTTTCTTTTGATCCTCCCTTGGTAACTTAACTTAAGGGCCAAGTGATATGAGAGAACCCCAACATGACCCAGTAGTAGAAGTTGGCAAGACCTAGAAAGCTGTGAAGCTCTATTAGAGTGGTTGGGGCTAGCCAATCCTGAATGACTTATATATTCTCTAGGTCCACATGCACATCTTGCTCATCAATGATGCACCCCAGATATTGAACCTAGGTCATACCAAAAGTGCATTTCTCCAAATTGGCACACAACTTGTGTTATCGTAGGGTTTGGAGGATCTGTTGAATATGGTGGAGGTGCTCTTCCCAACTCTGGTTGAAGAACAGAATGTCATCCAAATACACCACCATGAATTAGTTGATGAAGGGTCACAAGATGTCATCCATCAGCCTCATGAAGGTTGTGGTGGAATTCATTAACCCAAAAGGCATGACAAACCATTTGAAAAGTCCCTCCTTTGATTTGAAGGAAGTCTTACACACATCGAAGGGTTCAATCAGTACTTGGTGATAACCGGACTTCAAGTCAATCTTGCTGAAATATTTGGCCCCCTTAAGTTGGTCCAAAAGTTCATCAATCCATGGGATTGGATACCTATTCTAGACAATGATCTTATTCAGCACCTGATAGTCAATATAGAGTCTCCAGGTCCCATCTTTCTTCTGTACCAAAATGATCAGGCTCCCACAGGGTGATGAAATTGGCCTGATGTGCTCTTTCTATAATAGCCCTTGAATCTGCATCTTGATTTCACTATTTTCCAAAACAAAGTGTCAATAGATCGGTCCATTGAGTAGTGGCACGCCTGGGGTTAGATCGATGGGATGATTGACTTGAAAGTGTATAGGTGCCCTTGTGGGTGAGATGAAGATATCCTTGTACTCCTCCACAATCTTGTCCAACTTTTGCTGCCATGCGGAGGAGCCCTGTCTCGAGGCTATGGCCATAATCTTCTTCTTTCCTTGCAGGAAAATCATAAGTAAAAACAAATTCCCATTATGGGAAATGATCTTACTACATTTCTTCATAGTGATCAAAGAAATGGTGGTAGGTGGTGCTACCTCCGGTATCCTATACAACTTATTGCCCAAAGTAATAATAATAGTGTGAGGCCTAGACTCATACACAACATGATGCTTTCACAACTATGGTTGGCCTAGTAATACATCAAAAACTTCAAGAGGAGAAACATCACAAAGTACCACATCCATGAAGGGCTTGATGTTGTAGGTAAGGTGGCAACATTGGTTGATGCAGAGATATTTCCCTTGGTGAAGCCACCTAATGGTGTATGACTGCGGGTATGGTGTGGTCAGTAGGCCCAACCACTTCATGAACTCTACTGAAATGAGGTTCTTTGGGCTCCCGTTGTTAATAATGAACTACAACAAAGAACCCTTCACCCACATTTGTGACTATAAGAGCTGCTCCCCCTCCTCTGGATCTTCAAGCTCATCCTTCTAGATCTTGGTGGTGGCAATGGTGGCACTAGGATTCACATAGATAATATGATTCCTTGTGATTCCCCTTCTCACTTTTTTACTCATAGTCATAACATGCATCTGATTCGAAAGCCTTTAGCTTGGCCACTAGTGACTCCTTGGATCGACACTCACTTGTGTTGTGAGTGGGGCTCTTATGGAACTCACACCATTTCCCTATGTCATTGTTTGTCTTTGTGGTGTTGTTCTTTGATTGCGGCTTCAGAAAGTTGTCTTGGGTTGCCTTGCCTTGGATTTTTCCTTTGTTCTATGGCTTGGGGGAACCTTTCCCTTGCTTCGGATTTGAAAATCCAAAGTCTCGCTTCTTCTATTTAAATTTAATCTTAATCTTGATAACATATTGATACACGATGCCAAGCAAGGATATGTCCAGGAAATCCATCTCATCTTGGATTTACTTGTGTAGAAAACCACATTAATTGATTACCAAATTCTACTCATAATCCTTGATACCCAGCTTCATGCAAACGGTATGGAAAACATTTGTGAACTTTGACACATCTTGGTCCCTTCCCTACTGCAGTGTGGTCCACTTTATGTATTTATCTTCATAGCTCCTGATAGGTTAATATTTTTCCTTGATGGCATCTCAGAAATAATTCCAAGTGGGTGCAGCTAAAAACATCAAGGATTCCCTCTCGTCCTTTTGTTCACAGTAGGTTTCCCACCAGTCCTTGACGTGTGGGGAAACTTTGAGAAGTGTAAAAGTAATCTTTTCCTGATTGGAAAAGTCATGAACTAAAAAATATCCTTCCAACATTTAACAATAAATCTATGGCATTTGCATATATCTGACCCTCAAATATGGGAATATCAAAGCTAACTTGTACCTTAAAAGGAGTTGTGCCTCTAGAGTGGCTATTGATGAAGATGTGTTGCCTGTGGGTACTCGTCAAAGGATCTGGGCAAAGTTATCCATCATCATGTTCCTCTGTCTCTTGAGGGATTCTTTGAGAAATATTTTGAAGGGATCCCCTGCTCTCTCATATTTATTGATGAAGATGTGTCGCTTGTGGGCACTCGTCGAAGGATCTAGGCAAAGTTTTCCATCATCATGTTCCTCTATCGCTTGAGGGATTCTTCGAGCAATATTTTGAAGGGATCCCCTGCTCCCTCATATTTCGTTTCTTCTACCATAGGAGGTTGTTGGGGCTTACAAGGCTTGTCTTACAAAGGTTCGACCAGTTCAAGCCCTGACTCCTTATACCCTTACCTCATTATGGACATGCAAAGAAAAACATAGAAATAGCATACCACTGATCCAAACTTATGTAGGAATACAAAAAAATAAAAGAATACATGTATACACAGAAATGGAGCAGAAATAAAACTTCTTTTTAGTAATATCAAAGAACTGAAATGTGCTTATATACAAAAATAAAAATAAAATTGCTCGGGCGGTGGTAGCTTATTTATGAGAAGGGATGTGATAGCTACATGCCTTTGAACTATGTTACAATGAGGCTCGAATGCCTGTTTATTGTTTAGAAATAATGAAAAACCCTAAACATCCAAAAACATAACCCTAGGAGATGAAGCGCCAAAGCTATGCGCTCTGTTTTGGTAAATTGGTACATCAACTTCCTGGGGTCATAAATTTGGCATATGATCTTCGTTTGATACACACAGTAGCTCATCATAAATATCTATCCGAGGAATACAAATTTCGACTACAAGCATGAGCCTAAGGCTCATGTTTTTTCCTTTTCCAAAAAAACATCATTTAGGGCCTCAAAATGGCTCCAGAACTTCAGAACGTGAAAATTTGCCAAAAAAAGTAAACTCTACTACAATTAAGGAAAACCAAAAAATGAAAGAAATTATGGTGGTCGTCCAAGTGGAATAGACAGGTGGCCACAAATATCCACATGGATCAATAGTTGGCATAAATATTTAAGAATACATTTGAGAAAGCATAAATGCAAATGAGTTTCATTGTATTAAAACATGTCGAGTATTGTATTGTAATAAGTGTGGTCTATGAAGTGATTCTCTAACCACAACTAGTTAAATTGACCCCTTAAACTAATTATAGCCTTTCATTTAACCATATAAATTTTTATTATGCCATCTGACATCATTAACTCTACATAATAACATTGTGATAGATATTTCTTAGTAAAAGAATATAGATTTGACATTATTCTTTGGCTAGATAAGATGTTTCCATGTAATCTTATAGTGGAATGGTAGATACATGGAAAAAATATTATTAACTATCAAGATAAAAAGTGCTTTTTTTCTCTTTGGTTATCTATAATGAATAATTATATAATTTTCCATCTATCATTGTACTTTTTCGAGTGGAAACATTGGAGGAATTGGCTCACAAAAACCCTGACCCTATATGGTTATCAAGCCAAGTTAAATGTTATCCCAATAAGAAGAAAAGGGGTTCTAATTTTTTTTTTTTTTTTTACTTGTACCATTATTGAGGAAGGCATCTAGGAGTAGGATAATATGGGAATGCAATAAAGGGGGTAGAAGATTCTATAGTAGTTATTCAGGCCACAATGTCAAAGGAAACTCCATAGTGAGTGCCCTTTTCATTATATTTGCATTTCATAATTCAAGAAAATAAAGTAGAGAATAAGGCTCACCTTCTCGTTCTGTTTTCTCGCATAACCAGTTTCCAAGATCATATCTTATGCTTATTAGTATGGAATTTGTGTTCATTTGTTTGTTCTTTCATTTTGAATCTTAGTGTTATGAAACTAGCTCACAAAAAGATAGATCAACGACTTAAAAATTATCCTCTTCAAGGGGGAAACCTCCTTTACATTACATAAATAAAAAATTATTGGATGATACAAATGAGAAGAGCTCCTTTGTATATATATGAGTCAAAGGGGTCATAATATAATTAGAGACTACATAACAATAATAATGCAAGGGCAGAACAATAACAATAGTGAGCTTCTGTGGGGAACAACAATAACAATATGGGGGCTACATGGGCACAACAATAACAATAAGGGGGATACACTAGTATTATAGTGACCTAACATGCCCCTCTCCTTCAAAAAATTGTTTTCCTTAATGCTTGAGTAGTTTTGGATGTTTTTATATAAAAATATCATCCTCCCATGTGGAATCTTCAGTGGGTAAATTCTTCCAATTAATGCCATACTCTGAAATTGATCGATTACAAAGTTGTTGGGTTCTTGTTTCTTTGACTACTTGAGAATCAAATATGATTTTTTCCTTCTTCGTCAATTTTGGGAAACACTATTTGAATTGGAAGCTTATCACTGATAACCTTCTTTAAGCATGAAACATGGAAATTTGGGTGTACTCAGGAAGATGCATGCATCTCCAATTTGTATACCATAGTACCAATCTTTTGCAACACCTTGTAAGAACCATAATACTTGGGTGATAATTTAATATCCTTCTTATCTTTCTTGAGAGACATTTGTTTGTATGGTTGTAGCCATAAAAAAACCTAGTCACCTACATCAAAACTTATTTTACTGCGATGTTGATTTATATGTTGTTTCATTTGATTTTGCACCAGAGTGAGGTTATCCTTTAAAAGTTTGAGAACTTCTTGTTGATGCTCGATGTGGTCTTCCATTACTTGAACCTTATAATTTTTTCTTAAATATGATGTGGTGCATGGTCGATGATATCCATAAAGTGCCATAAATGGGGTCATTTTTGCTGCAGTATGGAAGGAAGTGTTATACCACCATTCAGCTAGAGGTAACCACTTGACACATTGTGTTTTTTTAATAGATACAAAGCAATGAAGATATCCTTCCAAAAATTTATTCACTATCTCAGTTGTCCCATTATATTGAGGATGATAAGATGAGCTATGAGCTAATTGAGCACTAAGACAAGAAAATAATTCCATCCAAAAATTTCCAGTGAAAATAGTATCTTTGTCACTTACTATAATCTTTGGATTTACATGAAGATTTTGAATTGTTTCCGTAAATTTAGTAGCAATTGTACTGACTTTAAAGGGTGAGATAATGCAAAAAAATGTGCATACTTGGTAAGTCTATCAACTACCACCATGATGAGATTCTTTCCTTCACACTTGGGTAAACCTATGATAAGACCCATTGAGACCTCCTCCCAACGTTGACTTGGAATTGATAAAAATTATAACAAACTTGGGGTCTTAATTGTGTCAACTTTATTTTGTCGGAAAAGCAAACATTTTGCCACAAAATTTTGAATGTCAGATTTAAGGCCATCCTAATAAATTTCCTTTTTTACCCTATGGTAAGTTTTTAAAAATCTTGAGTTCCCTCCTAAGGGAGAGGTGTGCGATTCCAAAAGAATATTTTGTTTGATTTGGGAATTCTTACAAAGATATAAGTGATATTTGCACCATAATGAATCATTTTTCCAGTTAAATGTATCATATTTAGAGGTATATTGTTGCAACTTTTAAATGAGTGACCATACCTCTTCATAATTCTTCCATTCATCCCTTGCTTCGGTTATGCACTAACGTTGGATAACAGAAATGGCATCAAGAAATGCTTCCATATCCTCATCCTTTCTTAAAAGTGCATCTACAACAACATTTTTCTTCAATTTTTTGTAGATGATTTTAAATTCATAGCCGAACATCTTTGTCACGCATTTTTTCTTCTCTTATGAAGATAATATTTGTTCCAAAAAGTATTTAAGACTATCATGATCTATTTTTACCTTGAAGTGTCTTCCCATTAAGTAAGGTTTCCATTGCTTTAGTGCATGTAGTATTACTAACATTTCCTTCTCATAAATAGGTTTTTGTAAATGCTTTCCTGATTGGATGACTTTGAACAAAAATGGGTCTTCCTTCTTGGATTAAAACAACACCAAATCCATTTCCTAAAGCATCACATTCCACAATTACAAAATTGTGAAGCCTGGCATAGCTAAGGCCAGTGCTTGGCACATTGCCTCTTTACGATGTTTAAAGCCCTTCGTTTCTTCTGGAGTCTAAGAAAATGCATCTTTCTTTAGTAATGATGTTAGAGGTTTGATTATTCTCCCATAATTCTTAACAAACATGCGATAATACCTTATCAACCCAATAAATCCTTGAATATTCTTTATGGTTGTGGGGATTTTCCATTCCTTAAATGCTTTAATTTTGTTAGAGTCTACCTTAACACCCTCTTGAGATACAATATGACCCAAATATTCCACATCTTGTACTCTAAAGAAACATTTGGAGGTTTTTTCATATAATTGTTTCTCCTCCAATAGTTTGAGCACCATGTCAACATGTTGAACATGATTCTTCCAAGACTTGCCATAGATTAGTATATCATCAAAAAAACTAATACAAATTTTCGAAGGAAGGGTTTGAAAACAAAATTCATCAAACCTTGAAATGTGGAAGGTGCATTAGTAAGGCCAAAAGGCATGACCAAAAATTCATAATGACCCTCATGAGTTCTGAATGTTGTTTTCAGAAAGTCTTCAGTCTTCATTCTAATTTTATGATATCTTGAATGAAGATCCAACTTGGTGAAGTAAATTTCTCCATGTAATTCATCCATCAATTCATCAATGACAAGAACGGAAAATTTATCTTTAGTAGTGATATTTTTGAGCTCCGTATAATCTAGACACATACAACATGATCCATCCTTCTTATGCACCAATACGACTAGAGCAGAGAAAGAACTTTGACTAGGTTGAATTATACCAACCTCTAGCATTCTTGCAACCATACGTTAAATTTCACTCTTCTGGGCATAAAGATATCTATAAGGTCTGATGTTTGGTGGAACACTTCCTGGAATCAAGTGAATCACATGATCATGATCATGAATAGGTGGGAGGCCTTTGGGAGTCTCAAACACCTTGGAATGATTGTCCAAGATTTTTTGGAGATCTGGAGAAATAGATGATTTCAATGTTTGAACCCCTAGTGAGCATAATTGTGTAATTACACCTCATTGTCCTTTATTCAGAAGCTTTTTCATGCCATTAGAGATGATTATATTTCTCGGTTTCCCTATGATACCCATTAATTCAACTTGCTTTCCTTCCCAAAAGAAATCAAGAAAAGTTCTTGAAAATCAAAAGTTATCATCCCCAAAGATTATAACCATTGGAATCCTAGTAAAAACATTAGCACCACCCATTGGAATGGAAATAATTGGGCTATTCAATACATATTCCCCCATGGTTATCTTGATATTATGGCACTTACTAGAAAAATTTATAGTTCCTCCATTTTCAACCATCACTTGACACTCTGGTGTTGGATATAGGAAGCAATTCAATTCCTTGCCTATATTACAATGAATACAATTATGGGTACTACTCGAATCAATCAACACTATTACCTTTTTCTTCTTGATATATCCTTCTATCTTGAGAGTTTGAGGAGTGGTAATTCCTTCCAATGCATTATAAGATATGGTCAGATTGATTTCTTCTTTCTCTGGGGTTGGTTCCTGGTGTATATACTCCTCTTTTGATGTTTCTTGTTCCTTTTCTTCCTCCTCTTCACAATCTATGTAGAATAATTTGTGTATTTTTTATCATAACTATAACAAATCCATTTTTCTCTTTATTTCTCTAATTGTTGTGGTGTCAACATTGTACGTTGTGGAAAACTAACAATTCCTTCTTTATAGTTGGGAGTGGTAGACATCCTTATTGCCATAATTTGTCTTTCAACTTTTCTTGCTCACCCTGAATGTCTTATCATGTGAATTAGGTTCCCAAAGGAAAAAAGTGTTGGATGTTATCTTTTAAAGTCCCTATGAATACATCAATCCTATGCTCCTCTGGAATATTAGTTTACCTAATATTCAATTTTTGGAAGTCTTCAATGTGCTCCGTCAAAAAAGCCAGTACACCAGGGCGGACCCTTTAGGGTATTTAAAGATCTTCCTGGTTAAAGCCTGTATCTAAAAAGAGAGATCTGGTTTGTCGTCATATGTTTCATCTTGCAGTAAGGCGCTGTACAGATGAAGACAGGCATGGTGGTCCTGGGTTGGTCGCCGTCTCAGGAATTAAATGGACCATACTTGTACGCGGTAGGGTCAACGCTGGTAATATTGAGTCTTGGGACAACACTGAGCCGTAAGTCGTTGGTCACAAAAAATAGTACGTCCCACCTACGAAAAAGGGCCTAAACAGCCCTATGCCTGTCAGTCAAGGAATGGGTTGTCTGGTAGGCAGTAAGCTGAGCCCAGCGGTTGGTAAGGACTTTTGTTTGATATTTATCAATTAGCTAAATAAGGTGTTTCTCTTTGTGTCTTCATAATGTGCTATCATTTCCTCCATAAAAATTGACCAGGTGACAAGTTTTTTATGGGAAAAAAATCCATATATATCATACAAACGGATTGAGTTCTAAATATAAAGATGCAATTCATACCTTTTGTGAGTGTTGCACATCTTGTAGATCAAAATATTTCTCCATCTATAGTTTCCATGTTACTGGATCCTTGCCATAAAAATTCCTCATATTTATATTTGGAATGTGGTGGTTCTGAAATCCCACATTGGAGTTGTTGGGTGCTAAAAGGTGTCTTTTAATACTTCTAATTGCCTCACATTAATTATCATCCTGGGTAAGTCTTTTTGTTTCAAGAGTGTACACTTTTTCATGTGCATTTTTTGTTGTTAGGACCTTGAAAAGGAAGAGTGCAGACCTTGAAAAGGAATCAAAGAAAGGGCTTGAAAAAGAAACCAATTTCTAGTGTTATCGTTCCTTCACAACCATTTTTTAAAATAGAATAAAAAGTGGAAACCAAACCTTACTAAGGTGAAATTGATGTTCTTAATTTGAATCAATGGTTATAAAAGTGTATTTTAGTTTCCATAATATAAAGGAAGACTAGTAAGTTTCATTTTCCCCATTAAAACTAGAGGAACCTGCAATAGCTTGGTGGTAAATCGATGTAGAGATACTTAGGCTAGAGGATTATCCACAAATAACTAAGTGGGAGGTTTTTAAAATCCTCATCAAGTCTTATTTCTACAATATTGGGAATCTAGAGAACTAGTGGATTTGTTTGCATCACTTCAAGAAAAGGAAAGGAAAAAGTGTATAAAAGCATGCCATCATGTTTATACAAATTATAATTATGTTGGTTATATCTCCTAATAAACAAGACATACTCTTGTAGTATTTGGGGTTTTTACATAGCCACCTACAGAAGCAATTTATGCCCTTTCAACCTATGGCCATTAAATAGGCATGTGTAGAAGCAAAATGCTTGGATGATCTAGGCCATAAAAAAGGAAAACCAAGTGGTTATAAATAAAAAGGCCACCAAGAGGCTTCAAAGGATAGGAAGAATATTTATAAAGGAAAAGAGAATTAAATGATAACAATTGGAAATTAGTTGAATTACCCAACCACTACAACCATTAAAATATTGATGATCACATTGAATATAAGTGTTAGAAGCTACATCTAGAATTGAATCCAAAGAACTATGAGAAGAATTCCAAGAAGAACCTACTAGACATGGAATCAAGTAATTTGATAGAGAGTAGATTGGATGTGGATGAAAATATTGTTTGCACTATAATGAAAAGGTGGGTGAATCTATGGAACCTTTTCACGAGGAAGAGAAAGAGATTTTAAAAACTTTCCACATTAAGATCCAAGTAAAAAATACCATTGTGGATGCTCTATTCAGTTCAAGTTCATACTCCAACATCACAACAGACGATGTCGCCCCACAAGCTTGGGTTGGAAGTTCATGATCATCCAAACCCATATCCATTGGGATGGGTAAATAAGGATTCCTATCTGAAGTTCACTAAACAATGTAAGATCAAATTTTATAAAACATGTAAACTTTATTGATGAAGTGGAGTTATATATAGTACCCCATAATGTGTGTGGTATGGTGTTTGGAAACCCATATATGTACATGAAGGATGTGATCCTCATGAGGAGAGAAAACGAGTACCACCTAATTAAGGATGGGAAGTATTTCATCATTTATAAATATAAAAGTAAATTAAATATCTTTAGTAAGTGCTAACCAAACAAAAAGTTGACCAATTCTAGTAGAAAATTGATTTTTTTTTTCTTAAGAGATAATCAACTGGGGGGAGAATTAGTAAGAGTATTGGCATGCCTAGAGGGTTGTACCAAAGAGTAGAAAGGATCAGTGGATGGTACTTTGCAAGCATACGAAGAACTAGGGAGTTTTTTCTAAGAACATAAGGGGTTACCATCTAAGATGGAAGTCAATAATGAGATATTATTATCTCATAACTCTCAATTACCAAATATTGGATTGTATGCAAAATATGTACTCAAAGAAGATGAAGTGAAGAAAAATTTTCAATAGTTATTGGAGCATTGAGTAATTCAACCAATAACCTCACCTTGTTGGTCAACTATCATCACAATACCCAATAAGGACAAGATTTGATGAATGCTTGTTAGCTACAAAGCTTTGAACAAGATCACCCTCAAGAATCAATACCCTCTACCAAAGATCGATGATTTTTTATATAAATTTTAGCATGCCAAATACTTCACCAAGTTTTATCTTAAATAAATATATCACTAGGTCTGAGATAAAGAGTAAGGCACCTATTAGACCATGTTAAATACAAAGAAAGGTATATGTGAATGACTAGTAATGATTTTTGGTTTATATAAACTAGATACATTTATGTGATTGATGAATGATGTCTCATTTCCCTATCTAGATTCACTTATGATAATGTATTTAGATGACATACTGGTTTATATTTCTACCGAGGATGAGTGCATACCACATCTCATGTAGGTGTTAGAGACTCCAAAAAACATCAACTATTGGATAACATTAAGAGTAAAAGATTGCATAATATTCATTAGTGTATTTTGAGTATGCTATTAGTGAAGGGGAACTTAAGATAAATCCCATGAAGATTAATACCATCCTAAAGTGGCCAATTCCTACTAATTTCATTGAAGCGAGGAGCATTGTTGGGGTAGTGTATTACCTTCAAAATTTCATAGCATACTTTTCAACAATAGCTACACCACTCCATGTCATAACAACAAGAGGTAAGATTTTTTGGTGGAGAAAGAATGAATATAAATATTTCAATGACCTAAAATGGAAGATTAGTAAAGCACTAATTTTTGCATTTCCTCACTTGTGGAAGCCTTTTGATGCAAGCATTGATGAAAGTCGATATTTTATGGGAGTGGTCTTGATGCAAGGAGGTAAGATAATATGCTATCATTCTAAAATAGTCCTAGAGTACCCTACATATAATAAGGGACTATATTCCCTACTTCAAGTCATTAAGAAGTGGAGCAAGGAAATTTTTATTGACATTGGTCATCAACCACTACAATATTTGTAGGCCTAGAGTGAGCTTCAATAAACCAAACCATACAAGTGGATGGGATTTTCATAGTAGTTTCATCTAGTCATCAAATATATGAACGGAAATATCCACAAGTTGGAGACATGATTTTAATGTCACTTGCAAACTATTATGCACATGGAGTATTTTAATCATGATGCATATAAAGAGACATACATGGAAGATAAGAAATTTAAAAAGGTGTCTCGATAGATACAAGGCAAAATTCATGTAGAAAAGGGTGAAAATAATACTAACTATCATATCCAAGATGGGTTCCTTTACAATCTAGATAAGCTTTATGTTCATAAAGTTCAAAGTTTGTAGCTTATCATAAAGGATAACAACTCTAATATTATAGGAAATTTTGGTGTTCAAAAGATAGTTTCCAAATTACAAATGTATGTATATTGGCCCATAATGAAAGAATATATAGCTTGGAATATTAGATGGTACATAATTTATTGTACCAACAAGCTTAATGATAGAGACCAATGTTTATACTATCCCTTACCTATACCCACTAGACCCTCGGAAAGCATTTCCATGGATTGTTTAGGTGATTTTCCAAAAACTAAAAATGGACTTGACCATCCATTTATGGTAAATTTTTTCAAATTCAAGAAGATTTACATTCACTATTGGATAGTACACTAAAATTTGATAGTTTTTCATCAGTTATTAGACATAATTATATAGTCACTCCAACAGACCATGTTTTCTAGGCTCATCGGTGAAGCTTAGTCAAACAATCCAACAAGTAAACATGCCTATAAAATATAAGAGATAGGTCCCTTGTCACTCTAACCAATGGATAGGATATGAATATTTGGTCAATATTTTGACACCATACTTGTAGGAAAACCCACACACATGAGGAAATCATTCCATGGGATATTGACACCATCTTATCGTTATGCAAAAGAATTAACGTCATAATCTACAATGTAATGCAACGAGATAGACATTGGATAGTCGACATTCTAACCAATGATATGTTACCAAACATTCATATAAGCAGTCCGATTATGTCTTGTTAGAGAGTACAAAAATTTGACAAGATCTCTCTCACAATTGGGTGTCATACATCTCATTGATAGGTTCAAGAATGACATGGAAAATCTATCGATGGGGTGTTAATGATTCAACATACATGTAGAAAATCTGATAGGAGATGCCCGACCAAATATGGTTAAAAATATGATGGGGGGAAGCCATGTCTAATGGAACCATTGTGCATCTGACGAGGGGCATCCAATAATTACACGTTGGAAGTTTGATTCCTTTTGGAATATAAAAAAAATGATATTTTTTGAAGTTTTGTTTTCACTAAATAACTACATCCAATTAATAATTCCAAATTTAATGAAATATACTTTTTGTTGAATCCCTTTCAATATATTTTTTCCAATTTTAATGAAATATGTGTTAAATGTGGGGATGTGTGAAGTAGATGATGGTGTGGCTCTTATAGTATCTGCTTGGAACATCTATAGTTTTATCTGTAGTAACAAAAAATTGGTATCCATTAGAAAATTAAATATTTCCCTTTCCTTTTCTTTTGTCGCTACTATGTTATTTATCATTGTCAACAAAGCCTTGATTGTCTACAACATTTTCTTTAGAAGATGATGCAATTTAACTGTCTCCCCCTCGCAAGATGTAACCCTTGACTCTATCATGATACAACAATATTGTGTCTTACTCTAGACCTCAAGGGATGAAAACCTCCTCTGACATGAGTTTGCAATGGAAAGGATGATTGAGGAAGACCTACAATAAGCCATATATAATTGTGAGTGTATCTTTCTCTGTATCCTAAAGCATTGAATTGAAGTGTTTCTAAATCCATTTCAAAATCATTCTTGATTTCTTAGATTATTGATAAGGATATATGGAAGGAATGAGCCATTAATTCCTAGTTATATCATATTGAATGTTGTTTCAAGGTTTAGGCACTGATCGCCTATGTGAAAAAGTCAATTATTGAATTAATTACAGTGTACAACTACCTCTGTCAGTTGCATGCAAGGTCTGATCCATGCCAGTTGTTAAGATGTATAAAGTAGGAGATTAGTTTAATTAATTTTTGTGGAATTTGAATGAATGTTGGTTGCCTCGAGAATTCCCTGCATTTATGTGAAGTCTAGATTTTATACCTTTTTAATACTTTATAATCATCAAGGCCCACCTTCCACATCACCCTAGAACAAACTTCCCTGGAGATTTACCCAGATGCTCGATTCGAAAACCTCGGGATTTTATCTTTGGGATAGTTTATTTCACATTATATTAGGATAATTCATTCCATTATCTTTTGATTTCCCAAAATGTAAATGCCCCTAAGGAGTTTTATAGTGCTCCTCATGTTTTCCTATGGGTTTTATCATCAGGATGACTTAACCTTCCACGCAGGTTACTTACAGTAATTCCTTGTGGTTCCTCATTACACGTTATACCCTCTACCATTCACATTAAGCCATCACATCCTATGCTTTCCATATCACCCTTGAGGATTGAACCCTGACGATTTTAAAAGGAACTCTCATTTCTCCCAATATTTTATCCCTAGGATGACATGGGAGGCATGTCAGATATCCATGTCACTCAATCCCACCCTGACATTGTCAAATCATCCACGTCATGACATCCATTTATTGAATTGGTAAACACACCCAAATACTTAATTTCATGTATTTTCTTCATATCTTCATTTCATGCATTACCAATCTCCATGTGTGAATTTACAATTTGGTAGTTAATAAATGTTATGATAATTTATTTATGTACTTTGCACTCTTATTCTCCTTGAAATTTTAATTCTCACTCTGGTTCATTATTTATAGCCTTTGATCTTTATGAATTTTATGAAAATCATGAAAATGGGGAGGCAGCTAAAAAAAAGAGCCTATGCAGATTCTGTTGGACCCAATTCTTGATGAAAAGGATGATAAGAACTCAAATCCTTCCTTAGTTTTAGACACGATAATTACTATGGATATTGGAATTTCTTCACGGGATGGGATGTACAAAGTTTTAGAGGAAGAATTGCTAGGAAAGGAGGTTTATGTACCTATAGTTCCAGCTGATGAAGAAGGGTCTAAAGGAAATTTTGTTACAATATTTTTAGAAGTTGTTAAATCCATGATTTGCACAAGGTATTCGCTCAACCAATATTACTTCCATACACTAATATTCAAAGATACGTACAAGTGGCTAATTTTCACTCCTTGTGAGCAATGACTAGATCTTTTCAACTATAATACATTTAGGTCATCTACAAATTGCCTAACCTTGAAGCTTCTTATAATGTTAAATTGTGGAAGATTTTATCAAAGAAGAATGAACTGAGTATAATAGAGCATTTCCGAGTTTAATCAAGGAATGGAGAAGATACTCGAATAAACATATAGAAGAGTAGTCCAATGAGTACATTATTGCTTCTTTAAGCCCTCCTCTTCCCTATGTTTCCTCCATGTTACATTGAACTTTTGGAAAGAGGGATGCTTCACATTTTCCCTTATATCGGGTACATCTTATCCAAAGGGCTTCAGAGGGATATACTCTCAATTAGGATAACATCATGTCAAATAATATTTCCCTTCATATTAATACTTTCTATCATGACAAAATTGATGCCTATAATCCCCCATTTTATATGTTTTACTTTATCATGGGTGCCCTCTGTTTCTCCACTTCCTTTCCAGCATTGGGTTGGAAATGGACACTTGTCAAGCCCTTACATATTAATTTATATCATAGCAAGCTATGGAAAAATTATTTCAACCACTTATGCCATTTGTTTCATTTCATAATGATTCCAATTTTTTAAGTTCTCTTTAATACAAAGCCCCCTAAAATGTCTCAATAAGCCATGCACCGCCTTGTGAGAATTGGAGATTGGTTTCTAAGGAGAATTTCACATGTATCATAGTTTTTGGTTGTTATGTTCCTCCTCATGATTTACCCCTTTATATTCTCATAGGATGATTTGTAAAGAAATGCCTTGTCAAATAATAGAAATAGGGATAACGTTTGAGCTAAAAAATCCTCAAAGAAACTATGGAATTAGTTCCCATTTCCAATTGTTATCTATACTCTATAAAATTTTCAACATGCAGGAAAAGGACATATTACTTTCAACTGATCTGAATTGGATCCTAAAACACTCTCTACGTTTTTATAACTCTGTAAAATTCATGCCAAAGTTTCAAAGACTTACAAAGGTCGAGCTTATTAGAAATACCCTCAGAACAGTTGTAGTTTGTGAACAACGTAGACCAATGAGGACCCTTGGTCAAGCGCGCAGATTGTTGGCCCATGGTGACGCGCACTACCATGAAACAACAAAACGGGAGGTCTTTTTGTGAAACAGGGGAGGTTTCTGATATGCGATTAGCAACAAGTTGTTAATCGCATATTGCTAGGAAAACTCCCCAGTGAAGGAAAATCCCCAAGTGATCGATCCGAAAAGTAAAAAACTGTATGGAATTCGTTGATTCCGTCAGAGGTAGGTCCCACACAAAAAACGATAGGATATCGGAAGGGCTTTGAGTGGTAAGCAGTTTCAACCAAGTCCCGCCCGATGCCACACACTGTCTTATGAAACCAGCTCACAAAAAGATATAAAAGATAGATCAACACCTTAGAATTCAGCCTCTTTAAGGCGACAACCTCCTTTACACTACATAAATGAACAATTCTTGGATGATTCAAATGACAAAACCTCCTTTCTATATATAGGAGTCCAAGGGGTCCCAATATAACCAAGCCGACCTAACAATAATAATATAAAGGCACAAAAATAACAATAGAGGGATTCTATGGGGCACAGTAATAACAATATGGGGACAATAGGGGCACAACAATGTTAATAAGGGATACAATTACAATATTAATGGGGGAATCACTAGTATTATAGGGACCTAGCATGCCCTCTCCTTCAAGAAAGTGTTGTCTTCAACACTTGATTAGTTTTGGGTGCTTCTATATAAAATTCTCATCCTCCCATGTGGAATCTTCAGTGGATAAGTTCTTCCACTTGATGAGATACTCTGAAAGGGATCGATTTCGTAGTTGTTGAGTTCTAGTTTCTATGACTACTTCCGGTTCCAACATAATTTTTCCTTCCTCTTCAAGTTCTGGAAATATTGTTTGAACTGGGAGCTTGTCACCTATAATCTTCTTTAAACATGAAATATGGAAGACTGGGTGCAATTGAGAAGCTGCAACAAGCTCCAATTTGTATGCCATAGTACCAATATTTTGCAACACCTTGTACGGATCATAATACTTTGGTGACAATTTGTTATCTTTCTTAGCTTGCTTGAGGGACATTTGTTTATATGGTTGTAGCTGTAAGAATACCCAATCACCTACATCAAAAATTCTTTCACTGCGATGTTGATTTGCCTGTTGTTTCATTCTATTCTGCGCTAACACAAGGTTATCCTTTA
The DNA here is from genome assembly GCA_000404065.3 of Pinus taeda. Taxonomy (NCBI): domain Eukaryota; kingdom Viridiplantae; phylum Streptophyta; class Pinopsida; order Pinales; family Pinaceae; genus Pinus; species Pinus taeda. The sequence continues at coordinate 83,912 of APFE030900157.1, forward strand.
AGAGTTGGAGAACTTGTTGTTGATGCTCGATGTGATGTTCCAATGCTTGAACCTTAGAATTTTCTCTTAAATATGATGTGATGGATGGTGGTTGATATCCATAAAATGCCATAAATGGGGTCATTTTTCTTGCAGTATGGAAGGAAGTGTTATACCACCATTGAGCCAGAGGCAACCATTTGACCCATTGTGTCTATTTATAAAATACAAAGCAATGCAGATATCCTTCCAAACATTTGTTTACTATCTCCATTTGCCCATCAGAATCAAGATGATAAGATGAGCTATGAGCTAACTGAGTACCAAGACAAGAAAATAATTCTGTCCAAAAATTTCCTGTAAAAATGGGATCTCTGTCACTTACAATAATCTTTGGTTTCCATGTAGCTTTTGAATTGTTTCCATAAATGCTGTAGAAACTATAATAGCTTTAAATGGATGTGATAATGCAGAAAAGTGTGCATACTTGGTAAGTCTGTCAACTACCACCATGATGACACTCTTTCCTTCAGACTTGGGTAAACCTGTGATAAAATCCATTGAAAACTCCTCCCAATGTTGGCTTGGAATGGATAAAGTTTGTAAAATACCTGGTGTCTTAATTGTTTCAGCTTTATTTTGTTGGTATACCAAGCATTCCGCCACAAACTTTTGAATATTCGATTTAAGGCCATCCAAAAAAAATCCTTCTTAACCCTTTGGTAAGTTTTTAAAAATCCTGAGTGCCCTCCTAAGGGAGAAGTGTGCAATTCCAGAAGAATCATTTGTTTGAGTTGGGAATTCTTATAGAGGTATAAGCGATCTTTGTACCATAATGAATCATTTTTCCAGCTAAATGTATCAAATGCATTGGAATCTTGTTGTAACTTTCGAATAAGTTCCCACACTTCTTCATCATTCTTCCATTCCTCCCTTGCTTTGTTTATCCAATCTGGTTGGATAATAGAAATGGTGCACAACAATG
>APFE030900159.1:903-20040 GCA_000404065.3 Pinus taeda
ATGAAGAGGCATGTCTCTAAAGACATAACCATTCGCGAAAATATACTTGCCTGTGTATATATACAATACCCTTAGTTGAAATCGCATATCAATTCAAAATACATTATTTAATATACAATTACATGTCTTACAATTGGTATACGACTTTTGGTCATTACATTGGTATCAAAGCCATGCAAGCCTTTGGGCATTATCCATTGCAAAACCTACCATTAAGTTTAAGTCCAAAAATCATGGAATGAAGTGATATCATAAATCTAAACTGTTAAAGTATATTGGAGAAGCATTGGATCAACTAAAACAAATAAAAAGATCATTTTCAGAATCAACAAAACATCTTGAATCATATCAACATGTCTAACATAAGAGTACATTGACTTGAAAGAGACTAATGCTGAATAATTCTCTAACCAAGGAAGTGATGTTGAACGTGTTGATTTAGGAACTCCTCAGAGTGACATATATGAGTTTGGATCTGAAAATATGAAGTTTGAGAAGGAACGAAAGCTCAGGCTTCAATTTCACTTTGATGCAAAAAACAACTTAGTCAAGGAGGTGAAGTTTGATTCAGTCGTTGTATTTGGGAATTCTTATGGTTCTAAAAATACCAATGGATTGTTCAATGACATTTCTATATTTGTTGATGTCTTCACCATACCTTTGAATTAGAAGATACATAATTATTTGATATAATATGGAGGAGGATTTCATAATTAATTTTCTAGAGATCGGGTTACAAACATTATTTGTAGTAATATTCCTGACAATAAGATAAAAAATTTAAGGTCTTTCAGCAGGGGACTACCAGTTACAAAACCACAATGAATAGTTGATAGTATTGCTGCCAATTTTTTTCACCTATGGAAACCTACCAACTAGAATGTCTTGCAAATTATTGTCCATAACAACAAATGTTTTATGCTTTTTTTACTATCAAGTCTAATCCTCTCCTTGATGGTGATATGGCGATGGAAAACATGTCTGCTTCCATATCCTGCAATCAAGGGTCCTCATTGAATGGGTTTGAGGAAATGGTTGAAAGAAAAAAGAATTATGAATGCATGCCACAGGCACAGTTCTTTCAAGAAAAATAAAGTGCATTATCTGGTGCACAAGAGATGCATGGCCGTGAAGAAAATTGCATTGAACAAATTTCCCAAATGTTAGATAGTGCACACCAAATTCCTGATTCATTGAATTTGAAGGAAGAGTGCCATCTAACTGATCAAAAGGATGTATGCAGTGAGAATGAAGATGATCTTAAAGACAAATATGTCTTGGATTATGATAATGGTAAAGAAAATTGTGATGGTTCTTTTTAGCAACAACCAACAAGGCGGCCTTCAGTAACAAGATCAATATTTCCAATTTCATGAAAGAGACTTGTACCAACCATGAATTTTAGAAGTGCAATTACAAAGTTTCGCACTCTAAGAGGTTCACGTTAGTCCTTACATTGGATGAAGACTCGTAATTTTGAGTTTCCATTACCTCAATATCTTGATGATCACAAGAACAACATGGGTCACACTTTTATGGAAATTATAACAAATGGCTCAGCTAAACTAAGTGATTTGCATCCACATATTCCAAATATTAAGGGATTTTAGTATATGTAAAGCTAACACTCCTAAGTACCCATGATGTAGAGTATGTGAAAAGTCATTTTGAGGGTTCAATGGTAGCTCCTAAGAATATCATAAAAATTTTATATTCTGGTTCAGTTTTAAGTGGATCTGGTTCTAACTGCCTACCACATGAAGGCGTAAGTGGAAAATTTACGCCAAATTTAATAAAAAAATTAGTAAGTTCTGATTGGAAGGTGTAACTTGAATCAATAGATTATGTTAACAAAATTCTTGAAGAATCAAATAAATGCATTCAACCTATAGGAACAACCAATTTCAAAATTGTGGGCGAATTAGGGCATGACAGAGTTCAACTGTTTATAAAGTTTGTCATGATGTTAGCCTAGTGGATGTTACACGAGACAACCCCTGTTGAAGAAAAGAGTGATATCCCTAGATCCTAAATGGAAAATATAAACAATAATGAAAAATGAACTCACTCTTTCCCTAAGTTGAACTTAAACAAATTACAAGCAGTCTAACTGAAAGATAGACCTCTTACCGGTTTCACAAAATGCTTGATGAAGATCCCTGGTTGTGACTTGATGCATCTCTTCAATGTTTAGTAGAACCTACAAACATAAACCATTAAAAGTATCGAAAGCACATGTGATGTAGTAATTCAAACAACTTAGCCTAATGATCAAGGAAATTAGGGATTGAACTTGCCTTAATGAACATAATAACCAATTGAAAACTATTCATCATTCATAAAAGACAAAAATCAATGGGAGAAAGGGCCCATTTGTATTAATTATAAGATAAGAGGATCCTTTCAACCTTTGCCTTGATGCTGTGAGGTCCCTCCAAAATGCCTTCAGTCTCCTCCTTAGATAACAAACTCTCTAATCTCAAACTAGGAGCATAGTTTGTATTCTATGAATTCTGACCTCCTTCATCCCACAACACTCTAGTCCTTTTATAGATCAAAGAGGGGGAAGTTTCATATCCCTAAGAAAAAAATGAACCTACTTTAGCGAAGGATTAGGTTACCATGAGAAAATGGATGGAGATGCATCTTATGAGGGTTATAGTTCGAATAGTCATCACCTTGAAGCTTTCGGTTGGGAAATATTCGACCAACTAGTTTTCTAGAATGTACATTTTATTTTTACTTTCTAGAATTCACCTGCGCGAGTTTATATTTATAGATAGAGCGTAGCTCTGTGCTGTTCTCATAGTAAATTTTAGTGCATGCACGAGAAACACTAAAGAAATCAGCGCAAGTGGAACTTAACAAGGTGTGAGAGCTATTTGACCGAAATTTCTCATGGACTTTAACATATGTTGAGTTGTTGGACTTATAAGGGAGATAGTTTCAACATGTTCACGGATGGTAATAATATCCATAAATTGATCGAGTGTCATGACGAAAAATTGATGTGTAATAGATTTCCCCCCTAAAGTGTAAAGTCCGAAAAATAAGTTTAAAATATTGAAGTGGTTTATCATTCCAAGGATCAGATCAGAGGAAATGGTCAAAAACTTGCAAGGAACATTCAAGGGAGTATAATGAAAAATATATATCGAAAATCATATTTGAGGTAGGAATTCCCATACTAAGAGTAAAGCGAACTCAATGAACAATCATGAAAAAACTAAGATCATATAGATGATAGACATAACATGGACACAACCATTTGTCTACATAATCATGAATATTAAATCTCCTCATAACCTGGATTAATGAAACTAGATCCAGGGTCTTGATCTCCATCTCTCAATCCACTGTACAATTCTAACCATGTGAGTGAATGTCTCGAAGTTGAACATGGAAGAAGCCACTTGATTACTGGTCAATGATGTGAACTGTTAACAAGTGCGAGAGAAACCACCAATAATGAAAATGGTTCTCAAGGTACTCCTAGTACAATCTATGAAGTGTGAATATGTGACTTCAAGTCGAACACTCATAGAATCATTCAATTGAAGGCCAATGATGAGAACTTGTCATTGAAAGCGAAAAACTTGCGATTAAGGTATGCATTCTTCAAGGTACTGAAGGTTTCTAAATCAGCTTCCTAGATGATGTGCTGAATTGATAGGAAGTGAACCATCATAGGAAAGCCTACGACATGAAATATGATATCAAGCTTTGAAAATAATTGGAAGGAATGACTTGAGCATGCCTAACGTGAATGTAGGAAAAGATTTTTCAAAAGGATTTAAACCAAGGTTGAACTTCTCTTGAACACATAACAACACTTTAATGATTTTCCAGCATTTGACTCAACGGTAATACCCAAAACCATGAATAATTTCAATGAGGTTTTATTAACTATAAGGAAAATGGATTTCCCAACCCGGACATGAATGTGATGGAGTGCCATGTTCAAGAGCGACATGCTACCATTTAACTGACGATGTAAAATGGAAACCTTCCCCAAATTCCCCCCACCGTTACTGGCAAGTACCTCTTTATTTTTTACAAGCTTGAGGAGGATAACATATTCTTGGACTGTAAGCTCATCCTTCAGATGAGTCCATCAAAGTATTTTTAACGAACCCTAGGAAGGAATGGTTCAATCTCATTATGCTTAACGAGTCCTTTAAAATTTAATTTTAATGACTCCAGTAAAGGTATAACTCGATGTCATTATCTTTTAATAGATTTGAAAAAGATGCAAAAATAAAAATCATTCAACTCTTTAACTATAAAATTTTAATGAGCCTGAAGAATGTAAATATCGACGTTATTCATTTTTAGAGAGTCAGAAGAAAAACATAAGTAGACTCCATCATGTTCTTTTTCATTAGTTTAGTCTCACAGGTTCGAAAAAGGATAAAATAATACAAGAGAGAACTCTATTGACCATGTTCGATCAACGTATACCTTTTACGTAAACAGACCTCTCTCAGCTCGTAAAATGGGTAAACATATACTGAGTGGACGGTTGTTCATTTACTTTTACGCGTTTGAATGAGCAAGTACTCGACAATCTTTTTGGTTTTGAAAAAGTATGAAAATGGCTTAAAAGAAGGCATCATGATTTTTCTCTTTTCGTAATTTTTAAAGAGCATAAAAAGTGATGAAAGTCTATTGAAATGTCAAAAATGCTTTATCTTGACTCCGTAAACAATCCTGCACATTCAGACTCAATAACCCGTCATAACTGCTCAAACAAAGGTTTTCCCTCTTCAAAAGAGTCAAAATATAAAAAATAGTATTTTTAAAGCTCCAGAAACTTATAAGAGCGGAAAAATAATTTATTTTCACCATTTTCATTTTCACCAGTTCAAAGTAGAGAGAGGATTGTTTACCGTAAGACTTCTAGGACTGATTCCAAGCCATCCGGTGGATGAAATCATGTGTCATTTTCTCCAATTTGAAAATCTTTCTGCAAATTAGCTTTTCATCCATTTATTTTTTCATTTTAAGCTTGCATTTTGTTTTCTTGGACAAAGTTTTGTCAAAAAAATAACCCTCGACCTTGCACAATGTTTTCTCAATTGGGCCCATGCAGGACGATAAAATTTTCCATACGAAAATTCTTGGCCTGCGTGGAATTCTACTGGAAATTTCCATGTAGCTATTCCCTATCCATAAAGTTCATTCTCGCAGGCTCCGTGGGCTATTTTAAAAACAAACTTTTGGCCTCCAAAAACATGAAATGTATTTTAAGAAAGACTCTAACTGATTTAAAATGGTCATTTCAAGTCATTTTTCTTCCTCAAAAATGGAATGAAGGGAGAGAGCATGAAGCCAATTATGTGGTTGCTTTGGTGGATCAGGCCATTTTGCAGGCTCTCAGGAATTTCAGCCTCCTCAAATACTGGCTAATCCATGGGATGAAAGCCCAAGTAGATCTGATGACATGGTTGGTGAGGACCTGGAATGTCCAGGAACAATGTTTCATGATTACTGATTATCACCTCACCATTGATGTCGATGACATATATTTCTTGATTGGGTTATCTCATTGGGGAGCTGATATTTCACTTTTTGGATCAAGAGTAGGGGGAGACACTACTGATGAGTACTTGCAGTGCTTTTTCAGGGGTGCACCGCCCAAAGGTGGATGGATTGACATTCAGTCCATCGAACTTTTACCCTTGAGGACCATTGTTTCACTGTTAGGAAACTGTGTGGCAATGCTTCCCTCCATCTAGCCACCTGGGCACAGATGTAGATGACCCTGGAATGCTAGGAGTCCACGGTATACAACTGGTGTGAGGCAGTAGTGCTAAATATGAAAGGGAAGCTGACTAGGTGCAAGAATGTTAAACTGACAAATTTTGGTTATGGTGTCATTCTAATTGCTTTTTCCCTAGAAAGGGTTCCTATTCTTCGGCCACAATAGATTCAGGTAGACGAGGGGGGTTCAAAAGATCTGTGCTTGATGAGTTCGGTTGCACTGATGGCACACCACGATGGTGACTGTCCTGTAGTGAGATATACGACATAGTTTTTTGACTGCCTATGTGAGCATATTGTTCCAATTGAGGACTTATTGTACGTCAGGTTAGATTACGAAGGTGAACCTTATATCCCACTTCTAATCAGGGCTCAGTGAGGTGATATAGGTAAGATTTTGTCTTTTCTGGCATATTTTCAAAGTTTTTTTAATTTTTAAGTGTTTTTTGTCTTCAAAGGATAATTGTACGAAATGTATGTGCAAATGTGGGTCCAACCCGACCAACCAGGATGAGACAGTACAATAGACGAGACGACAATCCTATAGTTGTTGCAGCAACGAACCCAGAGGTGGATGACATCCTTACAAAGTTGGAGCACAATCTTGAGAGGTTGACTACCAACATCCCAGAGATTGGATTTGATGACATTCAATGTGCCTATCAGAGGCATGTAGCTGGGGTTCCTAGACCACTTAGATGTTTGCAACGTGGAGTTTCTCATGCTATCGTGTGTTATCATGAGAATCACCATGCCTAGTTGTTCTAGTTTATAGGACCATTTTTGACCTTTTGGATTCAATACTATTTGGAAAATAAAAGGCCACGGGCCTTATATCTTCGGATGACATATTTTGTAGATGCACCCAAACTCTATTTTAATGAAAAATTTGCTACCTCTATCTATGTTTATCTCGATCAATGAATAAATGAATATTGTTTTTTAGTTACAAATGTTGCAAATTTCTATTTAGCACATGATTCACAAATGCATATGTCAATATGTTTAAATATCTCAGAATGTGTTGATATTCAATATAATAAAATCATCTTTCCAAGAGATGGACTCGTAAAAACATCCTTAGAATGGTTGGACTCTTATCTGAACAAACATTGTTTAAATGTAATATGACGAGCTACAAATCTAACCTAATGATCAAACATCAGATACCAAATGTAATGGCATCAGCCAATAGCTCAATAACTATGTTATATTCTGCTATATTGTTCGTTGTTTGATCGACACATATCCCATGAATAGAAACTAGCTCGTTAGTGGGTGAATAGATAACCTAGGCCGCAGAAGATAAATTCCAAATACTACGACTAGCATCATCGGCAAAGCCAATGTAAGTTAGAGAAAATGTCGACATCTGCAAATCAAGTGTAAAAACAAGATAAGCAGAAGAAGTAGTAAAAGACACTAATCTACCACACATACCTAAAAATGGTAAATAATGAACAAATCCTCACCAAAACGTTATGCAAAATATTTCTTTAGGTAATGACCATTTCTACGCTTTCCCAAAGGAACACCATCGTAATCAATCAACTCATATACACCTTTAGCTAATACATGTTTTAGGATGTAAGGTTCATGCCACATGGGCTCGAATTTTCCTGCACCTAGATTGTCATGAGCTTGATCATATACCAAGACTACACCACCTTCTAAATATGTACGAGGATTAACATTGTGATCGTATTGGGCTTTGACATGTTTCTGGTGAGCTTCACTAGCCAAGATGACATTATGATGATTTTTTTCTAGATGTGCTAAGTGTACAAAGCGTTCTTCGTCTATAGAGGTATCACGTAATAATTCGATAGCTAATTTAAGAGATGGAATTTCACATTCAATAGGTAATACGGCTTCCAAACCATAAAGAAGTTGAAAAGGGGAAAACGAGTCAATGTTTTTACAATAGTGTGGTAAGCCCACAATGCTAAAAAGAGCATAGAGTGCCAATTTCCTTTATGGATACCAACTATCCGTTTAATCATATTGGTTAAAACTTTATTGACATCTTTGACCTGACCATTAGCTTGTGGATAATACGGAGTAGAGCTATCATGGCGGAGGCCAAGTTGCGTGGACAATTCGACCATCATAAAGTTGCGAAAATGACTACCATGTTCTGTGACAATAGCTTATGGGACACCGAGCCGAGCAATCACATGATTGAAAATGAAAATAGTTGCAGTTTCACCATCGTCTCTATATGTAGGCATCACCTAGACCCATTTTGTAAAGTAGTCGACTACAAGGATGATATATCCATGTCCCCTGGCCAAGTGAGGGTTACAAGTGATGAATGATGCGCATTTATAAAAAGGAATGACAACTAAAATTGGTCAAAGAGGAGTGGGAGGTGCTCGCATTTTGCAAACATAAATTTGGAAAGTATGGCGTTTTTAGACTGTAGTGATGCAATCTTTAAACATTGACAACCAAAAATATCCATCACATAATATCTTTTGGGTAGTAGCATACCTAGACATTTGACTACCACATGCTCCAGAGTGGCATTCATTCAAAGTTTTTTCGGCTTCTTCAAGAGTTAAACAACGTCGGAATACAAAATCGACACCACGACGATAAAGAGTGTCGCAATAATGTTTTATTGTTGGGACTAGTATCGGATTCACTGACGATTAGTTTTTGATAACTCAGGCCTAAATTTTGTGTTTGGAGATATATAATGATGTCTCAATACCAAGGATTAGAACAATTATAAGAAAGAGAGATCCGTCAGCGAAATAATCATCTACTACCATTTCTATATCATTGGGGGGGAAGTCACACAATAATTCGACGAAAACCAAGGATTTCTTTGATTTGGATTTTTCAAATTCCAGATCAAACTCTTGTAAAATTACTATCCACTTTGAGTATTTCCCACTAGTAGTTGCTTCGTGACAATATACATCATAGGGTTGCAATCTGAAATGACAATCATTTTTGGAGAAGTATATAGTGACGGAATCGTTGAATAGCTTTCACAACTACCAAGGCTAGCTTCTCCACATGTACATATTTAATCTTGGTTTTAGTGAGACTCCTACTCAGATAGTAAACCACATGTTCGCTGTCAGAATCATCCTCCTAGAATAACACTATGCCAATGGTGGAATTAGATTTAGCTAAGTACACAAAGTAGTCTCGATGATAATTAGGTGGATGTAGTAAATGTGCATTAGTCAGTGCATGATTTAACACATCAAAATCTCTATCACCCAAAAAAATGGAATATCCTTTTTCAAAATTCGAGTAAAACCATGTGTTAGTTCAACATAATTATGGATGAATCTATGCAAAAAATTTTCTTCCCCTTGAAAACTTTGGAGTTGAGTCAAGCTAGAAGGAGCAGGAAAATTAAAAATTGCCTCTACCTTGAGAGGATCGACATGAATGCCTTCCTTTGAAACGATGAATCCTAGAAGGCGACTAGATTGCAAACAAAAAACACATTGGTGTGGATTCAAATGAATATTGTAATGCCTACACCTAATGAAAATTGTTTTTAAGTGCATTGGGTAATCCTGCTATTTCATGGAATGAGCCGGGAGGTCATCTAAATAAGGATGAACAATATGCTTGATAACATGGAATACATAATACATTGCTTGTTGAAAATTTGCGCTAGCATTTTTTAGGCCAAATGGGAGTTTTCGATAAGCAAAAGTTCCCATGGGCATATAAATGTGGTTTTATATTGATCACCAGGGAGTATGTTTATTTGATTGTAGCCAAAAAATCCATCCATAAAGGAAAAAAATTCATTTCCAGCATAGTGGTTGACAATTTGGTTGATGTATGGAGTTGGATAATTGTCCTTGCAATAATATTTATTGATATCTTGGTAATTAACACACACTCGAATGGTTCCTTTCTTTTTATTAACAGGCATAATATTTGATACGAAATCGATTAAAGGGCCTTCAACAATTTCTCAACCTCAGTTTTTATAGTAGCAACTTTTCATGGATGTATAGGACTTAATCATTGTCTGACTGGCTTAGCATCTAGGTAGGTTTTAATTTCATGTACAACAATGCTAGGGTCGATTCCTGGCATCTCTTCGTAGGACCACACAAAAATGTCACGAAATTCCTGAAATAGGGCTTTGTAAGTTGAAATCTCTTGCAACAATCAAGAGGCTCCTATATGAATATTTTCAATTATTCCAGCTTTTATTGAGATATCGATAGGTAGTATTGCCGATATGTTCCCTAAATTTTGTTCAGAACTAGAAGAAAGGGTAGATATTAGATTTTGAGGATCGCTAAGGGTCTCAGATGAAAATAACGATGAAAAATTATTCTCAATTTTATCAAAATATGCTAAGAAATTTGAATGATGATGAGTATCATCCCATGCCATTTCATCCAAGGTCATAACCTCCATAATCCCTTCATCAGTTAAAAAATATTTTTTTAAAGGATCAAGCATAGAGATTGGTTCCAAGTGTGACAAATGAGAATATTCATCAATGATCATTTTCATTTGATCATCATCAAATGTTGACGGGTTTGAAAAACACTAAATGTCCTCATAGGCTAATTCGAAAGGACTACAAGGCATTTCATCACCATATAAGATCATTCTGATTCTGACGGTCTTTCCATGGTTCTCCCATTTCAAAAGTACTTGATGTAATCATGTTGACATGTGCTTAATTTTGAATAAGAATGGGTGCAAGGAACACGAAAGTTCCCATCAAAGATGAGTCTTTGAGCAAGCCAAAACCAACTTCTTTATATGGAGCGGCCAATTTTCCAACAAATGGGATACTACCAGTAGAATTAGGGTCAGAGGTATAATAGGGTAATTTATCTACTTTCATAGTTATTCCTTTGTGAAGAAACATAATCATCCTAAAATATGATGAGACTACTGCTGCCATGGCCTAAGTCCAACTTTGACCGAGCAAAAGGTTGTAATCAAGTTCAGCATCAACAACCTCAACGTCTATTGCAACTATTTTTCCTTCTAACTTAATTGGAAAATCATTTAAAAGTCCATATGGATGAAAACCTCTTCCATCGAAGGCTTTCAAGGTCGTGGGAGATTGATTGATTGTTGGAGAACCTAAAGCTTTCCAATAGGAACTGGAAAAAATGCATATCAATGCTCCTTCTTCAATCACTATTCGAAAAATGCGTCGAGTTTTGACATGAACTAGTATTTAAAAATCCAGTTGGTGTGGGAGACACAGGACATGATTCTCGAGATAAAAAACAATCAAATGGGACTCTTAAGGATCTAAAACTTGTATTGCTGATAATAATAATTTCCTTTGTGTTGAACAAGTTTTCAACACTTCAAGGGAAGACATCGCCGAAAGTGACATAGCTAGATCTTCGACAATGTTATCATTTTGGGCAACCCTAGTGTGAGGATTAAAGGCTGACTTACGAAGCATACCCTTAGGAGGCGGACGAATTAACATATCAGGATTTGTTTTTTGAGTGTGTAATGGTTCAGAAGAAGGAGGAGTATATGCGAAAGTTTGACCAGATGAACTTGAGCCATCTCCATTTTCAACAGGACTCTTTGATGCGTAATCTTTGGATCTCATTGCTACCATAACTCTGGAAGACATAATCATGATATCTGTCGAAGGGGATGCGGATGATTGGTCGTGAGCGACCATTTTACTGTCTTGAGGAAACGCATCTTTCAAAACTGCTAGTGTGGGTGAACTTTTGATGAATTTGGAAACTTTGGCCCAATGAGGGCACTCCTTAGTATAATGATCTTCCTCAGAAATCAAGCAAGGATATTGAGGTTTCCACTTTTCATGAAACGACTTGTTCTTGGTTGATTTCTCCTTAGAGTGGTTGTATTTTTTAGTTTTTCCTTTTCCCTTTTTCTTATTTCCGGATGATTTACATTTTCCAGTAGATTAATCTATGACAATGATTTCGGAAGTAATTATGGCAGAAGGATCTTCGTTAGGTGAATGAGATAGAGCTTAAACTTGAACGTTCTTAGAATTTTTCTTTTTGTTCTTAGTCTTCTGGCTCATAGAACCAATCATGCCATTTGTGGCATGTGATCCTAGAAGAGGTGGATTATTTGGAGTAGATCGAGGTAATTCTTGGATATTTCCATATAAAGTACTAGACTTAGTATAAACAAGATCAAGATATTGAGCCTGAGAAATTACTTGTTCTTCAGTTGCAACACCCCCCTTGGCCACATCTTCATTTATTATTGGTAAAAGTTATTTTATAAACCATTCGACCATAATATTATCTGGAATGTAAACTTGACTAGGCGATATCTTCATCTCCATTCGTTAATGTGATATGAGATATGGGTAGATGTTGACTACTTTAAATAAGTCAAAAGTTCAGTTCCATTTTCATACCAAACGGGTAACTGAAAATGGGTCAAAAAGGCTATAGCAAGGGCATTCAACATGTTCAAAGAAGTGCATGGTAATTCCACATACCATTTGGATGCTGAACCAATTAGGGTTCGTTGAAAAAGAATTAATTTAATAGAAGCATCATTTAACAAATTGGACATGCACCAAATATGGTAGGGCATGACATGGTTGGACAAAATTTCACATGACTTACATTCAAGCTTAGGAATGTCACTGGGAAACTTAGTAGGAATGGTCGACCAATAGGATAAATAAAGAAGTGGATCATTAGTTAGCCGAGAGAGGTCGGGAAAATCCAAAGTTGCAATGAAAGGAAACTAACGATTGGGGTCCTGCGATGGATATTGATAACCCTAAGGGGTGAGTCCTGTACTTGAGGTGGATATCCAGGATATCCTAGGATATCCTTAGCAGTTGGGACCCGCATACCTCCTTGGTATCTAGGATGAGTCATACCGTATTGCATTGAATAGGTTGTTGAAATGTATGACCTGGGTATGGTTGATTATGGGAGGTGAGGTTCTGACCCATTTGACATTGAACAAACTGTCGTTGAAAGGGTTGGCTTTAAAAGGGCTAAACTTAAAGAAATTGGGTTTGAAAATGTGCAGCTTGAACAAACTCACTTCGGGTTATACCTTGGAAAGATATCCCTTGAAAATGTACTTGCATATATGGAACACTAGGCTGAACAACAGGTACATGAGGTGTTGATGGAATCGTATGAATAGATTAAACACCATATGCCTGAGGTAAAGACTGAACACAAGGTTGCATAGTAGCATGTGACATAGGTAGGAAAATTATTTGCGATACTCCTAGAATTAGCGTTCTAGGTGAACTTGAACCTAGGTTCTGAATAGACGTTGCCATAGCAGAGTACCCTAATGTTTGATGGGTACTTTGGGTACATTGTTGAAGCGATTGTTGGGTAGGTGTCGATGAGGTAACCTGGACGATTGATTGAATTTGAGAAGATATACCTTCAAAAGGAAGTTGTTACATAGGTTGTTCAAGAGCTTGGCCAGGTTGATACAAAGGTACTTGAGAAGAAACAAGAATTGACTGTTGAGAAAGGTTCCAGATTGTATTCAATCTAGGGTAAGGCATTCCATAGGTGGATTGAGGCATAACAGGCTGAACAAAACTAGTTTGAGGCATTTGAGCATAGCTAAATCAGTTTTTGGCGGGGGGTTGCCCCCTAGATACAAGGTAAGGTCCACCAAAAGGTTGTCCTCCAGGTGGAGGATACGATGGTTGCTCCCCAGGCGGATAATAAACACCTGTTGGGTTAGCTTGTGGATTACAAACATTACTAGAAACCATATTAATGGCTTATTTAGATGCCAAACCTTCATTGGTAGGGTTAATTACAGCAGTTGACATGTTTGAAGATGGCTTCGAGGAAGAAGCTCTTGAATAAGCTCTTGCGAAAGAGTGATATCCAGGTGGTAAAGACCACCCTACAATGTGGACTCCAGAGAAGTGGAATACATGGAAGTATCTATCACGACACTTCTACGAATCCTTGTGCACCAGTCAAAACCAGGTATGGTAGAATAAGGAGTTGTGTAACACGGAATCCGTTGCCCTAAAATGTTCAAGGGTGTAAAATAGCAAGGGTCAGGGTGAAGAGATCGAAACAAAAATTTTGAGATATCTGCAGGTTCACTGGTAGAAACTAGAGGTTCTTCCTCCTCGTTTGAAACAAGTTCTTAAATGGAAATAAGACCAGGAGGAAGACTATTAGTAATGATAAGTTTCACGCGTGGTGAAAGTGGAGGATCTAGAATATGTGTTGTATAAGGTGTATGAATTTCAGGCTCAGAAATATCAAACTCAAGTTCATCAATATCCGGTTCATAAATGAGATTTCTATCAGAAGACTCTTCGACATCTCATTTAGTTTGAACGATTTCAGTAATTTGTAAATCAGTTACTGCCGAGTGTGATGTTAAATTTAAACTTTCATCAAATTCAATTTTTGTTACTTCAATGCCTGAAATAGTGGATGTTATAGGTTGATTAACATCAATTCCTCTTACACCAAAATCTATAATAGTAGAAATTTTTGTTTATGTTGCAATTCCAGTTTTAGATGATTTAGATTTTTCTGCTTTAATCTTCTCTAAATGACTCAGTGTATAGTCACGGAGATCTATGATTATCCTACGTGATTGTCTTGGTATTTCTGCCACAATGCATTTTTTTTAGTTTATTAATCGCAAAATATCTAAATTACACCCAAAGTCTCTAAAAACTAAAAAAAAAAAACAACACATAAAGTAACACGCACTAAAAAAAAATCTAGGAGTTCAAACCACACAAACTTACTCTTCACAAAGATCAATATATACTAGTTGGTGATGAATTCCGACATCGAAGAGATCAAGGTGAGAAGTTTTATATAAAATGATTATTTGGATTAGTTACCCTGACAACCTACTTAATGAAACGATCTCGTGCAAGTAACTTCGCTATAAACCATCTCGAGCAAATATTACCCTCCAGAGAGTCAAAGTGAGTCTAGCCAATGTTTGTTCCAGGTATAGCAAGACCTTCCCTTTGTCATCACCTTAGGTAGAGCCCTAGTATTATGGTCACTATGTTCACCAAAAACAACAATTTTACCTGGGGGGACAGTCGTAGATCGAGCATACACACACGGGCGCAATACCCTTGAAGGCTCCTCCACATGATCAATTGGAGGTTTACTTTCAAGTGAGCCCAAGTACCTTTCGACACAATTGTAATATGTGTAAATCATTGTATCTAAGCCAATGAAGTGGGTCAAATCACTTCACTAGAGTCAACAAGGCCTCGTGCTTAACCCATGTATAAGAAGAGATTTTGAGAGCAAAACAGAAATACTTGGATTTTCTCTCCCTACCTCAAGATTCTATTGTCTGTTTGTAGCTTTGGAAAGTTTACTTCCTTCTCTATTCCAAATCACTACGCTTAAGCTAATGTAGGTGAAAAGAGCCCTAAAAAATATAAAATTCTAAGTGAATTTTAATTAGCATTGTATTATTAAGTTGTTATTTTACTAAATGGGTAATGGAGGTGAAACTTATGATGTTGTGATGACTCGAAATCTTAATGCACTCTAAAATTCAAAAGTAACTTTCAATTTTTGATGAAATTCTATTTAGAGAAAAGAAAGAGTTTTCTTTCATTTTTGAGAAATAAAAAGCAGAAACTCACAACTTTTCAACATTCCTCAAAACAACCAATTTCACTATTTTGTAATGAAAACTGTAGCCAACAAACTAATTTCCAGATTTCCCTAATTACCAAAATAAACTAAAAAATCTTTTCTTCTAATCACTTGAAACTTTCAAGCACACAGAAATCAATCAAGAAGATAGAGAAAAAACATATTCTCCTATGAATTCTTTAATTTGGTGATAATAACAGTGCAAACATGAAAATTTTCCAAGATTAAAGCAACAACTTCTTTTATCAAGGAAAAATAACTGATTTTTCCATAAAAGCAAAAAGTCTTCAGAAACCCTAACTTGTAATTCAAAGTAATTTTGACTACAAATAAATAATTTTTAAAAGCTTAACCAGTGTATTTGACAGAACAAAATGAGAATATCAATGAAAAAAGACATTCAAAATTGTTTTGATCAATTAACAAATCAACGAGTCAAAACCCTAAGGTATTCTTCCAAAAAGACCTAATCTTTAAAAAGTCATCAACAAAGCAATCAAGTGAGTTCAAAAAACAAAACACACAGTCCAAACAAACAGAAAGAAAAATTCAGGTATGTGTTTAAGCTATAATAAAATTTTCAAACATTTTCAAGGACTCTGTGGGTTTCCAGTAGGCAACAGTGTGCATGCGCTCAGTTGCTACAACAAAAAGGACACAGATATGCGCTCTATGGACCAAAAGAAACAACAAAGGGAAAAAACTTAAAAAAAAAAACTCGAAAATAAACCAATCATATCTAAAAGGCCATTAATTTATGAAGACTCAAGGCTTGATAAATCAGAAAAATCGGAAAGCAAGGCTAAGGAAAAAGACGAGAACAAAGACGTTCCCCAGTATGGGCACCAATTTGTTGCACCGAACAATCTCTCTTGCGGACAAGAGCAATCTCCCGAGATTCTAAATGGAAACTAGAAACAATCATGAAAAATGAACTGACCCTTTCCCTAAGTTGAACTTAATCGAATTACAAAAGATAGACCTCTTACAGGTTTCACAAAACGCCTGATGAATATCCTTAGTTGTGACTTGATGGAGCTCTTCAATGCTTAGTAGAACCTACAAACATAAACCATAAAGATGATCAAAAGCACATGTGGTGTAGTATTCAAACAACTTAGCCTAATGATCAAGGAAATTAGGATTGAAATTGCCTTAATGAACATAATAACCAATTGAAAACTATTCATCATTCATAAAAGACAAAAGTCAATGGGAGAACATGCTCATTTGTATTAATTAGAAGATAAGAGGAGCCTTACAATCTTCTTCTTGATGTCGTGAGGTCCCTCCCAAATGCCTTCAATCTCCTCCTTAGATAAAAGGCTCTCCAATCTCAAACTAGCAGCATAAGTTTGTATTCTCTGAATTCTAACCCCCTTCATCCCTCAACCCTCTAGTCCTTTTATAGATCAAAGAGGGGGAAGTTTTAGATCCTTAAGAAAAGGATGAACCTCTTTTAGTGAGGGATTAGGTTACCATGAGAAAAGCGATGGACATTCATCTTATGATGGTAATAGTTTGAACAATCATCACTTGGAAGCTTTCAGTTGGGAAATATTCGACCAACTAGGTTTCTAGAATGTACTTTTTAATTCTACTTTCTAGAATTCACCTACGCAGATTTATAGTTATAGACAGAGCGCAGATTTGCGTTGTTCTCAGAGTAAATTTCAGCACATGTGCAGGAAACACTAAAGAAATCAATGCAAGTGGAACTTAAAAAGGTGTGAGAGCTATTTGATCCAAATTTCTCATGGACTTTAACATATTTTGAGTTGTTGTACTTCTAAGGGAGATAGTTTCAACATGTTCACAGATGGTAATAATATCCATAAACTTATCAAGTGTCATGGTGACAAATTGTTGTGTAATAGTGGATCGCAGAGCTTACACCATGAAAATTCCCGAAATATCAGATGCAAAGTTGTTTCAAGGTAGCCCTAGAACACATAAAAAACAAATGGATATTCTGCAAAGAATTACAGTAAATTCCAACTCCAAATCTGTGAATCTACGCATAGTGAAAATGATCAAAGCATTAGTGGATTACAACCTTCACATATGTTGTATTCTCTTTGAGAATATTAATGAAAGAACACTCGAGGATCCCATTAATAAGCACATGAAAACCAATGAGAGGGTCCTTTCCTTGATAACCAAAAAGCTTCTTTACGAACTTTATTACTTAAGAGAATGCCACATCGCACACATGTACTTAGAGCCCACCAATATTTTGATCAATAGGAGAGACATCCTGAAGTTTGTAGACTTTGGGACCAACATAATCAATGAATCAAGAGCTTTGGAAAGCTACAATTTTACAGCAGGTAACCCCAGATACATGAGACCTAAACGTTTTGATGATTCTGATTTTGTAATAAAAAATGCATCCGAGATAATGGGAGGAGATATTTAAAGTTTAGGAATATGCATGTTGGTATGTTGTGGGAGTTCGAATGTTTGTAACCTAAGCTGGCAGAAATTAGCATACTTCTTGTTATACCTAGTAAGTATGCAGCATCCGAGGAATTGAAAAAATTCCTCTTTGATTCCATGGAGATTCGTGCTCATTTATAGGAGTTGATGGAGAAACTTTGACATCTTCCTATTCATTTTCCAATCACCATTATTATGTCAGATGGGATTTTATCAACGACACAGGATAAGGGGACAAAAATGAAGAATTGGTGAGAAACCTATCGAACATTATATCGAAGAACTATGCAGGAATGATCATACGACTCAAAGCAATGTACATACATGACCGTACGACTCAAAGTGGTTAATAATCCTCATAGAAATAAATAAATAAATATAAAAAATTACATAAGTTCTTTATAAAATTAGTATAATTTAACTTTATAATTAATAAATTTACATTATAATTTTTTTTTATAAAGTTACTTTGAAAATTAATAATAATAAAAATTACTAAAAGACTAATAACAATTAAAAGAGAGAGAGAGGGAGGGAACTAGATAAACGCCCAATAGTACCACTTACACATGCCAAAATGACATGGAGAAAGTGAAAACAAAAAAAGTTGACGATTAAGCTTTGTCATAATAATTAAAAGAGAGAGAGAGGGAGGGAACTAGAGAAACGCCCAATAGTACCACTTACACATGCCAAAATGACATGGAGAAAGTGAAAACAAAAAATTGACGATTAATCTTTTAGGACAAAGCTTTTTGAAGGGGGCCAATGTTATGAATATATTTTATATGAAAATAAATCATAGTTATAGTTAATGAGGAGACATGTCTTTAAGGACATGACCTTTCATGAAAGGGCACCTTCCTTGGTATATAATCAAGCCCTCATTATAACAGTGAATTAATCCTTGTACTATTCATCTTATTAATAAAAAATTACTTACAATACATTGTACATTTTACATATTAAAAGCAAAAACAATTCTAAGTTTGGTCACACAGTGTGCCCGCATTTGGATGCTTTGAGTGGTTTATGTGTTTATGTGTTTGGATTTGGATGGTAATATTTCTGAATGTTACAATTTTTTTGTTATATTTGTATATGTGTACATTGTAATTTTCTTAGTAATTAGCTGGTGATGAAGAATGAAGAAAATATTGTCAATACCTTGTAGAATGATTGATACTGCACATCTATTTCATCTAATTTTAGGTATCACAGTTTTTGACAACTAATTAATTCTTAATAGTGTCCCTCTAGGTATTACTAAATATATCTTGGACATATATTTTATATTATACCCCAAAGAGGTGAATATCCA
>APFE030900162.1:0-27191 GCA_000404065.3 Pinus taeda
GGGTACATCAATATAATAAGTGGTTTGTACTAATAACAATAAGGGGTGACACTAGTAGTATAGGGGCCTAACAGTGTGTGAGTTTATTTTTCCATTCTCTATTTTTCTACATAATTTCCATTCACATGCATGCACTAATTATAGGTAAATCTATAGATCTTAAAGTTTAAGAAAACTGTAATAGTGTAGAATCTCAATTTTTTAATATAATATTATCATATATGTTGTGACAATCTGTCTAGTTGCATATCCATAGCAGTTTATGGATCAATATACATTGTGTTTTAATCTTTATCTATGTTATTCTTTTATCCCTTTTTTGTTTCTGTTTATGCAGATCTTCTCTTGAAGTAGTAAAGGAACGATTTTGAAAGCATCAAGGGACATATACAAACATTTCGTAGAAAGGTAAGAGATTCTTGCACATTTCATACATCATATTTTAGTTATAGACTAAGCAAAGTTCACAATTACTTGTTTGTTTGTTTCTAGATTTGTCTTTCAATCTAAGGATATCGCTCTTGTCTGCAACAGTGATTTTTCTACCATAATAGATGTTGAATATGGATGCTTGTTGAACCATGATTGAATCATGTTGCCTTAGCTGACATTTCACCTTATTGGAAGGGATTCCTGGAGGGTTGAATTGGTGCTCGGAGGAGGGTTTGGTTTAGGGTTTTTGGTATTATTTTTCTCATTCTAAGTAGATTCTATAATAAGAGAAGAGATTTTTTGGGTTTTCCCCTTAGAAGTGTTTTTCCCTAGCTTGGAGCCTACTTCTTGTGTCCATTCTCTTTATTTTTTTTCTCTTTATAATCATTTGATGAAAAGAACTAATAAAGAAACATAATATGATTACTAAAGTTCACAACCAATTATCAAGGGTAAGGATAATTTAAATTATTAGTTTCCCTATTGCATCCTCCAACATGGTTTTAGAGCTAAGGTGAACAAAAACAAGGTAGCTAGAAGATCATCTTGCTGATATAATAACGATTTTCATGTCAAGTGGAATAATTTGCAAAAGGACACAAGGAAATAAGAAGAAGACCTATTAACCTAGAAGGAATGCTACTACATCATCAAAGATCTCATCATCTCAAGAAGGATCAAGCTCTGATTGAAGGAAGGAAGGATAAGCTCTTGTTGAAGGATATGTAGTGCACTTCATCATATTGAAGAAGAGGAAGCATCAAGAAATATTTGGATCATCGTCGACTCTTTGAAAAAGTTTGAAAACACCAGTGTTGAAGGCATATTAGAATTCATCATTCTAGGGAATTGTTGAAGTCTCCTTTAAGGTCTTAAAAGCATCAAGATAATGGCACATTATCAAGAAGGAGATATCTTGGTTGATAAATAAGTGTTATATTTTTTTCTGTCTCAATCTACAAATCATATGGCTACATTTTGCAAGGAAACTAACAAGCTCATTGGATCAACAAACTTCCTTACGTGGAAGAAGAGGATTGACTTGGAAATCACATAAAATGAAGTTATGGAATATTTCCTTGGTGAAATACTTGTACCAGACAAAGAGTAGACTTAAGAGTTGGAAAAATACAAGAATGGAGAAATGATGGCATAAACAAACATTGTCTAATCCATTAAGGATCATCTTGGCCCCTTTATTATTGATTTGAAGACATATAAGGCTATGTATGATAAGTTGGTAAACTTTAGTTCTATAAGTACATCATGTCAAAATATTTTCTTGAGGAATCAACTATATATAATAAGGAATTCGAAGGATGAAAACATGGCCACCTCAAGAGTATCCACACTTTAAGAGGGATTTTAAAAACAAGAAATATAACAAAATAAAGGAAATAAGTGAAGCTCATATTGTTGAACAGAAGGGAGAAATTGAGAATAATACAGAAGGATAAAATCCCAAAGACCTTCACTGCTAATGGAAGATCCATCTACATCAGTTTGTTTATGAAATTTGTCTTTTATTTATTAAGCAAAATGTAGAGTAGCATGCATTGTTGCATTCTCTTGAATAAGTCTTGATTTTTGTAAAATAATGGGATCATAGATAGAAGCATATGATAGTAGAAAAAATAAAAATATAATTGATTAATTACTTTGGGAAATATCGTCTAGTTTAAAAAGAATGAGAAGATTGGGACCATATTTAATATTATAGTTCATCGAAGTATTTTCTAACATACTTCTAGAGGTAGTCTTTTTACAAAGAGGAACCATCAATATCCTATATGAGTCATCATTTTGGAAGATTCTAGGAAGCAACATTATGATTGGTATATATTCTATCTAGTATGGAAACAATACTCTTTAAAGATGAAGGAATGTAGATCGTCAAGTTGCACTATGAAAGGAATAATAAAAATTTTTGTTGGGAAAATAAACCTATTTTCGACAGGCATAAGAAATAGGCTCATTCAAGGTGGGATTTTTATATGATTGTATGAAAAGTAAACAAGAAATTTGACATGCTTTGGAATGACAAGAGATCAATACTCTCACACAAAATTGCATGGCACAAATATAACAATATAACATCAAGTATAATCTTTGGAAAAAAGAAATGGAGTTAATAATTACAACTCCTAGAAAGATATTGTAGCTTGGTAATAATGTTTGATCCGTGCAAACCCTAATTAAAATGGATGCATGGAGAAGGATTCTTAATTTCTTGTACAATATGTAGATGGATCATACGAAAGGATGTTGATCTCAAAGGACTGAATTAAGAAAATACTTTGATGAAAGGGCCATCATGATATGGTATATGATATTTTTTATTTTGATATCAGTTATCTGGTTGAAAGTGTAACCCGCCACCCCACATTTACCCACATTTACAATTCCTCTCAGGTAAATGTGAAACGAATTTCCACTATGACATGACCTGAACTCCTAGTTCAAGTTAAGGAATTTGGGCGTACAAATAAGACTGATTGACCTTCCTTAGGAACCACAAATCACTCAGAGGTTTAACAACCACCCCAGATGACCAATCCCTAAACTGGAACCCTTTTTCTCTGACCTAGAACTATAATCAGACCTTTGACACAGGTTGCATGTGGTTATGACCTCAGTTACTTAGTTTTTTGCATGCGGTCCTTATATTTGAACCACTTTTCTAGGCTAGTCTCCATTCCACTGCCTATAACTTCCTATAACTTTCTGGAATCATGTTTCTCATTACGATAATGATAATCATTCAAACTTGAAGTGAGAAATTGATCTAGAATGACTAGAACACAATAGACGTTTTGTCAAACATATGGTAAACATGCGTGTTACAATTCATGGATGCATATCTAAGCGTAAATGTTTGTACTTTAGCTAAAAATCACTGAGAGTTTATAATTCCCTGTCAAGTAGTTGCAAAAACACTTGTTAGCACATGCATTCATCAACTATTCATTAACTTATCAAAGCATAATAAGAGCCATAGCTAGAGCACATCTTAAATTAAGCTTATAACCAGCATATAACCATAATATTAATCATGATAGAACAATCATCAAAGAAACAAAATAATAGGTACAAATTCTCATGGAGTACAATAATAAAATATTAACATATGCAAAATCCAAACAAGTCATGGACATCCATGTACCACTCAACCATAGATTGAGCCTAACTAAATATTTCTTTCGGCCAATCACTCTCGTGTCATATCCCAAGCATGAATGTGGGATCTCATGGGATAAACGAAGACATAAACAACCAAGGGAATCTAGAGGTTAGACTACCTCCACCTTCAAACTACTATGTTCTCGCCAAAATCAATCAAAAGATCACAAAACAAAAACAAGCTTGGATGCATCAAAATGTCTTCACCATACCTTGACGAATTTTCCTATATCCACCCATCGATTGATGGCTTCTTAGAGAAAACCATCTCCACCGCCAGCCCCAGAGATTTTTCCTAAGACCTCCTCACTCTGTTCCAAAGCCTTTCAGAAGTCCAAAGTTGAACCAAGAAATAAGTCCCATCACACCATGGATACCTAATAAATTGTAAGGAAAGGTTGAAACCACTGTCAAACCCGGAAAAACCCATGTCAATGACAACAAATGAACCAAATAAACAAATGCATGTATCATGAATTCACACCTTAGCTAGTAAATCACACATTTCACCTATTACCTACAAAATATTCCTATTTAAGTTGTTAATCCAACCTTCTCCTTTCTTTCCTTGCTTGTCATTTTATTTCCCTTTCCTTCCTTTGATTGCTTACTTTCTTTCCCCTCTTGGTGCACTCTCTCTTTCTCAAACTAATTCCAAAACCAAACTAGCCAAAGTTGTGAACCGGTTCTTTGAAGCCTTTTCATTATTGATGTCTCCTTTTTCTTCATTTTTCTTCATTTTCCTTCTAATTTCCCTCTCATGCCAATTTTTTTCTCTTCACCTTAATTTTCTCCTATTTTCCTTTATTTATCATAATTAAATGTCAATTAATTCCTCTTTTCCCTTTCTAATTCCTTTGCCAATTCCCATAGCCATAAATAAATCTAAAGTGATGCACACTATAGTGCTTTTCCCAACATTCATCTTGGAATACGTATTTGTGACCTTGGTCTTCTTTTGCCTTTATTAACCCTTATTACATGAAATTTTAACCCAGGTATGTTACAAACCCATCCCCCTTAAGGAATGCCATCCTTGGTCTTCAATAACCCCTATGACGAGAAAACCACTGAAAACATAACATACTACCTATGGATATTTATAACATAGATCGATATAGTATTTACAACGACATTTCATGCAAACGATGACCAACATGAAAAATATGAAAATCATATTGCTTATTGGAGCTTTATAGCATAGCTCATTGTGATTTCTACAACCATACACATATACATACATGTACAAAAATTCATTTTATTGACCCATCAAATAATGAAGGATACAAAGCTCGCATCTGATTAACCATCTCCCATGTTGATTCATCAAGCCGAAAGTGATACCACTACACTTTAACTTTCTCTATATCTTGGTTTTGGAGCATGAGTTGTTACTGTTGCAATATGCATTGTGGTCTTGGCTAGAATTCTCCCTTTGGTTCCACCTATAATACAAACCAGTCAATCACATGATCATCATCCTGCAAATATCTCTTAAGCAATGAAACATGGAAAACATCATGGACTTCCATTGTCAAAGGCAGTGCAAGTTAGTAAGCAATTGGTGTAATCCTCTCAATGATCTCAAAAGGCCCACAATATTGAGGTTCCAACTTGGCACATGACCTAGTCCTCAAGGAGCTCTTCTTGGGCTTAATGTGCAAGTACACATGCTCCCCAACTTGAAACTCCTTAAATACCATGTGTTTGTTTTCATAATTCTTATGCTTGTCATGTGATTCCTTCAAATTCCTCTTAATAACCTTAATTTCATGTTCCGTCTCTACCAACATTTCCAGTCCAATCAATACCATGTTCACTGGATCACTCCAGTTGATGGGATTATTACAACTTTTCCCATAAAGAACCACAAACAAACTCATCTTCAAGGAATCCTGATATCCATTATTATATGCAAACTCTACTAGTGGAAGATGCTCCTCCCACTTCCTCTACTGATGCATGACATTCATCCTCAACATGTCCTCAAGAATCCTATTAACCCTCTCTGTCTTTCGATCTATATGTGGATGATAAGTTGTATTCAAAGCCAATTTTTTCCCCAAACCTACAAACAACTATTTCCAAACCCTAGAAGTGAACTTGACATCTCTATATGACATTATCTTCTTAGGAACACCATGTAACCTTACTATCTCTTTGATGAAAATATGAGCTGCCTCACTCACTGAATTAGTAAACTTAAGTGAAATGAAGTGAGATGCATTACTTAACCTGTCAACCAAAACCATGATGGAATCATGTTGCTTCAATGTCCTTGCCAAACCTGATATGAAATCCATTAAAGTGACCTCCCATTTCCACTCTGGAATCAAAATAGACTAGAAAAAACCACCAGGATTCTTACACTCTTCTTCTACCTAACGACAATCCAAACATCTAATGACAAATGCATCCACCTCTTTCTTCAAGTTCAGCCAATGATACAACTTCTTGATTGTTGTAAATGTCTTCTGATGTCCTGGATGACCTAAATACAACTTGACATGAAACTCCCTCAAGATAATATTTTTGATCTCACTGTCATCTAGTACATAAATCATGTTCCTAAATTTGACCAAGCCATATGTTGGGAAGTGATACTCCTCATCCCTATCACCTTCACCCTGTTGCTACAACTTGCACCTCAACTACTGATACATGCCATCATATGATCATGTTTGCAAGATCCACTCCTATAAGTATGTACCATAAGAATTCATTGTTGCAAAGTGATTCACCTACACACTTATGCTAAGAGCGTATGAAATAATGTTCACCTTTCCCACAATGTATCTGATATCGAGGTTAAACTCACTAAGGTTATCCAACCATCAAAATTTATTGGCATTCATATTAGTTTGGTTAAGCAAGTACCTCAATCCACTATGATCACTCATCAGAATAAACCTCTTTCCAAGAAGATAATTCCTTCAAATATTCAAGGCATGAATGATTGATTCCAACTCAAGATCATTAGTCACATTGTTCTGCTTGTGCTCATTTAAATTCCTTGACTCATATCATACCACTTGTCCTTTGTGCATCAAACCTCCACCAAGTCCTCTCTTACAATAATTTGTACATTGAATGAACTCTTTATCATGGTTTGCAATTTTCAAGACTAGATCATTTGTAATAAAATGGTTCAACTGATCAAAACTAGTTCCACACTCCTCAGTCCAATCAAACTTCTTCCCTTTTTGTTGAAAATGTGTAATAGGATAGGAAATTCATGAGAAGCTAATGATGAACCTCCTATAATAACCTGCTAGTCCCATGAATTATCAAACCTCATCCACATTCCTAGGAGCTACCCACTCTACCCACTCCATGATATCTCTGATATTTTCTAGGTCCACTATTATACCTTCCTTCGAAACAACATGTCCCAAGTAATGAACTTTAGTCTAAAACCAATTATAGTTACTAAGCTTGGAATACAATTGATGTTCTCTCAAAAATCTTAACACTTCTACCAAATGTTCAAAGTGCTCTTACTCATTCTTAGAATTTATCAATATATCATCAATGAACACTATCACAAACTTGTCTAGATAAGGACAACACACTATTCATCAAACACATGAAAGTAGTTGGAGAATGAGTAAGACCAAACAGAACCACTACAAACTCATAATGTGCATAGCTAGTATGAAATATGGTTTTATAGATGTCCTCTTCTTTGATGGGTACTTAATGATATCCTAATCTCAAGTCAATATTTAAGAACATTGTTGCTCCCTTCAACTGATCAAACAAGTCATCAGTCGGGAGAAAAAAATACCTATTCTTAATTGTCACCTTGCTCAACTTCATGTAATCAATGCACAACCTAAGAGTACCATCCTTATTCTTTACAAACAACATTGGTGCACTCGATTGTGACACACTTGGACTTATGTATCCTTTATTAAGCATTTCCTTAAGTTGTAACTTCAATTCCACTAACTCTGGAGTGCTCATCCTGTATTGTGCCTTAGATGCTGATATTTCTCCTCGTACCAACTCAATAGAAAACTCCACTTCACTATGAGGGGGTAACTTTGAAATTTTTGTTGGAAATACATCTTGAAACTACTACAAAACCATATACCTCTCCAAGACTTCAGCATCCTCAACATCCTTCCCCTTGTCACTAGAAGCATGCACTGCACACAATACACACCCTTTCCTGCAACTACGCTTAGCCTACATAGTTGTAACCATTCTCACCGATGTAGGCTTCTTTGTCCTATGAAGGTACAACCAATCCATACCTAAAACAATGTTGTATGAACCTAATGGAAGCACATTTAGATGTGCTAATGTAGGTGTTTTCACTCATATTGTATAGACATAGTGTGACAACAACTCAGGTTGGGGGCTATCACTTTGATCCCTAACCTCTTTATTCTAGTTCTCTCCAACATGAGACTATGGGGGGTAGTCCCTAATAAAATATGGAAATGAAAGAGAAGTTTGAAACCAATGATTTCGGGAGACACGATTGAATAGCCTAGCCACCTGGTTGATTTAGTTAGAGATTAGTGATTAGATTAAATTCTTAATGGGACCAGTGCCTTATGGAGTCAATTTCTTGCTTTATATCAATTAAATACCAAGTAACTAGATGAACAACCGCTTCTTGAATGCTTAGCTATCCTATATGCTATGCAAATCCTAAGACTTAGGTGTGATGCAAATATCTTGGTTACTTTTAATTAAATGCCTATTCTAGGTGTATTCTTCCTCTTAACTATTTTGAAACTAGCTTCTAGAGTAGGTTGTGATAAAGAGGTCAAGGGGAAGCAAGTAGAAGCTTGATTAATGATACCTCCCCTTAGGTAATAACCACCCTATTCCTTCGGTGCTATAGAGACTTGGCTCTAATGACTGCAAGGTCACTCTATTAACAACTAAAGAGGTGTTATGCTCCTCAAGCTAGATGAGAAAGGTGGTCCTATTTTATAATAACCAAACTTATGCTTGGAGGTAAATTATTAATGCAAGGATAGTCTTAGGATGCTAATGAAACTTTATTGAGTGTTTTATTAAGGTGTAATTGTTAATTTTTCAAGTACTTCAGTTATGATTTATCTTAAATTATGACAATAATTAGATAGAAATGGAAAAAGAGACAATCTCAACCACAAGAGTATGTGCCAATTGAACAAGCGCCAACAAGATACAAGATATATCCATGGTACAATTGCTTAATAATCTCATGAAACAAAAATTAAGAAATATGCTCAAGATAAAGTTATCATCCACAAAGATATTAACCAAGAAAAGATGACAATGATAACAATTAAAGAAACTAGAGCACATATCCACTTATAACAATTAGTTAATAATGATGATTAGATAATCAATTCCCTTAGCAAATTACAATTAGATTCATTATTTCCAATTATTCAAGAGATATTCCACAAATCCTTAGGTTAAGAACACTTACATCTTATATGATTCAATTCTCCTTCAAACAAGTTACTTCAATTCCAATTAGATTGATAGAGATAATAAGGCTTCCAAAGGATAATGTAACAGAAGATACTCTTGGGATTAATGTTAAGTGCTTTAGAGAGTGAACCTATGTGCACACTTAGAATTTATGGAACTTCACAAGACAAAATTTTTAGTGGTTGTCTCATAAAATCAACTTGAAATAGTTGCTATAGGGATTAATGCATGGGTGGTTGTGGCTAGAATACCCTCAAGGATCTTCCTGGGATCCTTGGCAGACAGATTCGATTAACTGTAGTTGGCATAAAGAAACATATACATATCCATATTAATGAATGATATTCAAAGTAGGAGGGAAGATATTACCTCAGATCTTGATGATGTTTTACTCGAGAACCCAATGTAGTGGAGCGGAAGACCTCTTTGCTACCTCCTAGATCAACACTTGCATATAAACAAGATAAAAAGTAATACTACAACATATAAAATTTGATAATTAAAACAATAATATATAAGGATATCAAATAAAATGCATATAAGCTATTAATAAACTATGGCATTGCATCAACATGTAACTGAATCACAACATAAATGCCATAGAGTACACAACACAACTGCAAGTCTATATTATTAATAGGAAAGGATGATCACAACCATCCAGTGAATCAAGATTCACTTAATCCTCCTGCTCCTTTCTCTCTCTCTCTCTCTCTCTCTCTCTCTCTCTCTCTCTCTCTCTCTCTCTCTTCTTAAACTCTTCATAAACCACTATGTCTCATACAAAGTTTCGACAATAATTTGGAAATCTTTCAACCTTCCGACCTCTTTCACAATGCGCCAAGCCTCCAATATATAGAATGAGAGGCTAATCCTTGCCAACACTCTCATGAGTTCCCTTTGGTAAAATATATGATGTTTCCTTTCTTTATTTCTCTTTCCCTTTCTATTAGACTCCATTAGAAATAACAATATTCTCAAATAGGCTGAATATGGATGTTTCTTGCTTTTCGAGCTGACATATGAGTAAAAAGTGGGATATTATTCATTCAAACCGCTCCTTTAACCTCTAGAACCTCACAAAATTTGACTAACGCTGCCCCTAAGGAAACACAGAGAGTTACCCTATAGACTAACGCCCTTGGCTCATGCATGGGTTGCATTATAAATCATCTTGCTAGTTTCTGTGGAGCATTACCCTAGAAAATAGGAATGTGAACTTGGTCAACCTTCAGTCAAACTGTCTTCCTCCTCTGAGCAGATGAGGAGGTCATTTTCCTATATAATAGATTCCCCCTAAAGTGTGATATTAGAGACAAAGAGGATGGCTGAAATAATTTATAATTATCGTGTTGGAAAAAAGAGAGATAGGATCAGAGCTTTGAGACTATGAGAAAAATGATACAACCACATGTTAAAATCTAAAATCATGTCCTAAGTCAAGCATTCCCATGCACAATAGCTATGTCAGAGTGATTTCTCAACAAAGAAGTATGACGATCATATCCACTGATAAGAAAAATGTGGAACTGTGTCATAATAGGATCATCCTGACACGCTGTCTCTAAAAAACAATAGACGCATCTTAGGAGAGGAAACAAGGCTGAGTGATGTAAGCCTCTACCCAAGGTCTTGACCATTGCTTCATCTCAAAAACATATTTTGACACATGTGAATAAAGGCATTGAGGTCAAACATATCTGAAATCATTTAATTACCAGTCCATAATGAAAATTGTTAACAGACACGAGGATGGCCATCGATAATGATGATGGTCTCCAAGATGTGCAGTATAATCTAGCAAGTGTGAATAATGATGTTTTCGTCGAACACTCGTAGAATCATTCAACCGGGAGCCAATAATGAAAACCCCTAATCAAACATAAGGCAACCTACCACTATTGACTACAAGTTCCAAGGCACTGATATGTATCTGGATTTGCTTCCTAGATAGAGTGTTGAAATTGATAGGAAGATACCTATCAAAAGGTAGGAAATAACGTGTCCTACATCATTTGACACAAAATGGGACAAGAATGATTGTTTTTGAAGATAAATTTTGAGAAATGGGTCAAACTGGTGGAGGGCATGATGGAATTATATGAGTGATGGTTGATGCAGGAAACACAAGATAAATGAATCCCTTGAACAATAGAAGCCATGACATAAAGGTTAACTAGGCAGCTTTAGACTCATGAACACCAAAGAGTGTTAGGATACAAGGATGCAGGAAGATAAGAGTATATAGGCTAAGCTCATAGGATGGTAAGGTTCGTTTAAGTGGTTGACTGATCTGAATGAAAAATGGAATCAACCCATGGTATTCATCTACCCATGGAATTTACCCATGGTATTGCAAGTGGAACCCACCCATGGTATTTATCCACCCATGGTATTGTAATTGACATCCACCCATGGTATTCATTCACCCATGGTATTTTCCCATGGTATTGTAACATCCACCCATGGTATTCATTCACTCATGAAATTGACCTGTGGTATTGTAACTAAAATATACTATAAGTAACAAGTCACATTTTGTAAAAGAACAGATTGCCCACCACATTGTAGTCCTTATAGTTATTATATGTTTTAATAAAATGTTTCTTTGTGGTTTTGTTTATTAGACACCCTCCTCTTTTTCTTCTGGCATTTCAATTTTTCAGATATTGGGGGCCTCTCCCCCAAAATCCATTTCAATCTTTTAGATCTTTGGGGCCTCCCCCCAAGATTTGGATCAATGGTTTCAGAGTAGGTTATGATTCCATGGGTGTTATAGCACCATTTACCACCCTTGGTATTTGTGATTCTTCGTTCATGGCCTAGGGCAACCCCTCCTTCCAGACTTGGTCCAAATATAGTAAAAATAATGTTTTATTCCCTGTATGCTACTTTGCCCTGAGATAAACGCTTGTACATATGGGTCAGTCAATACCCAACCCGCGTATATGTGTTAAAACACTTAAAAAATTAAATTTCCTTAATTATGGGTGGAGTTCATGGGTTTTACCTATTGATTACATTCTATTTCACGTGGCCCAACTGTTTCCCAACAATTTCCCAAGTAAAAAACTAATTGGGAGAAGTATAAATAAAATTCTATGGAAAGGCCTAAAGGAGGATAAGAGATAGAGTTATTATACTGAGATTATCCTTGACTGAGTCTGATGAATCCCTGTGCCTCATGCACTTCCCCAAGCTTCAGGAAACCCTTGTTTCCTTCATTATAGGTATTCTTCCTCTTGCTTGAGATATCATGGTGTTGGTTATGGAAGAATATTGTTGAAGGCTGGGATAGGACGAATATGGGGGACGGTTCTGCTTGGAGCTGGAAGAAGAAGACTCAGGTGAATTCTCTCCACGTTATTTATAAGCTTACTGCGATAAAAGAAACTTTGTCTTGTTTCTGAAATTAATTTTGTTTATGCATCAAAGTATGTTGTAATTCATATATGAATATTGTTTTGATGTATGATCAATCATTTGTTTATATGATATAAAGTAAAATTTCGTGAATATTCTTTACTTCTATACTGCTATGTATGTTCGAATTGAATGATTTTCAGGTTTGAAGAACATTGGGAGCTGCAGAGGGTCTGAACCCTGCAAGACCTACTTGAAGGAAGGAAATCCAGGTATGGTGAATCTTATGTAGTTTGATTATATAAGCATTTTTCCTGAGTTGTATGAGTGTTTCTTGTTGTAGTTTTCTTCTACTCTGTTGGGGTTCTAACCCAAAGCCCTAGGGTACTTATTCCTGAAACATAATTGGCAACTCCACTAGGGATAACAACCTTGTTATTCATAGTTTAGGTTGTTCAATGTCAATCAGGGCTCAGTCTTTGGTTTGCTTGTTGTTACAGTCTTATTTGGTCTACTAGAGTCTCAGACCTTAAGTCTGATATTTTTGATCTGGCTTTGTTTTTTCTTTTCTTGAAAATATTTTATATGCCTTTTACTCTGTTTACAGTAGCGTACACATGCTTGTTTTTGTGAAGTGAACCCATGTATATGCGAGTTTCCTATATCATAAGCACGTGTACACACCTCTGTGTTTGAAAACAGTCGCGTATACCAATTTTTGCATTGTTTATTCAAATCTCTCTACCCAAATAGATTTGTTTCCTGGTCGTTTTAGTCTTTGTGTGGTCAATTTCTATCTGAAGAATTTCATTATTCTACAAGCTCACTATTTCAAAGTCTCTTCCTCATTGAAAATATTTGGCCTAGGTTTGCTTTTTGAGCGAGTTTGTAATTGGTGTTTTGGCACACAAGACTTCGTTCAAAAGTTCTTGATTGTTTTGGTCCTCTAGAATAGGAGATTGTTTTCAGTTTCAGTGTCAAGCTTTATTTTTGGATCTACTTTCTTTGCTTTCTTTCGTTTTGTGGCCTTATAGCTTTTCTTGCTTTTTGAGAGTCTTTTGACGAATTTGAAAGTATTTCCTTCCTGGTTTCTTGGTCATTTTGTCAAGCTCTTTGCTGCTGTTTGGGTCTTTTAGTACAAGTTGAAGCCCTTTTGCTCAAGTTTTCATTCATTTTTGAGTTTATAACTTGTAAAGACTCCTTGTGCTCTCTTTTCGATCTTTGAGTTTTAGTAGTATTTTGGGTGATTTCAAAAAGTTGTTTTGGTTGTTTCTTGAAAAAGAAAAGATATCAAAAAATTTTCTTTTGCCAAGTTTGATTTTGGTTTCTTTTGATTTTTGAAAGTGAATTGCAATCTTTTACAATTTGTCCCCCTTGTTTGGAGAGAATTTTGTGTTCAAAATTTGTATCCTCTTCAGTGCTTAAGTTGACTAATTAATAGTTATAAACCATTTCTTTCACTTTTTTGGATAATTTAGGATCTTGCATCTCCATTGTATCTTGCATTAGGGTAGTTTTCATTGTTAAAGCATTCATAGTCTTTTAGTTTTTGCGTGTGTGAAGTGTGTTTTAAGAAAAGAAAAGAAAAAGTATTATGCTTTATAGAAGTTTCGTAGAACCCACGTAGAGATCTCTTTTCATCGAAGAAAAAATGATTTCATTCATGTAGTTAGTTTTTCATTGATTTCTTTTGCGTCATACAAACACCATTGGTTTCACTTCCATCAATACCCTTGACTTAAGGAACAACCATTAAAATCAAGCGATTAATTAAAATAAACTAGAACTTTTGTATTGTCATCAGAATACACCAAAAAGTTTAGGTTTATTAGGGCCTTGGATTAGGCAGGAGAGTTAACTCTCCAAGGCCACTCAAAATTACAAAACATAGAAGTTTGATTAATGAGCGAAATCCAATAGCGTTAGGGAGACTGGGAAAGCTCTGTAACTGGGAGTAAATCATGAGGGTTAGTGAAGATAAGGATGAGAGATACCCCATTTCTTACTTGTCGTATCCTACCTCATGACTGTTCCGCCTAGCTTCTGATACGAGTTGGTGACCATAGTTGCCTATCCTAGGGACCACACAGGTGGCTGTAGAGGGGAATCCCGTGGCACTTGAGGTTGACATTGAATCACATTCAGCAGTACTCCTGGAGGGCACCCTTGCGAAGCGGGGGCTTGCACTGGTAAAGGCTGTTGTCTGGAGGTCAGCGTAATTACCTCTAATAACTTCGCTAGTAGGCATGGGGTGTAATTACCCAAGTATATTTTCAGAAGGCCCTTGTTATTAACTTTCTCATATTTTGGTGTTTGGTCCTAATCACCCGGAGCGGAAATACTTGAGAGTTGTTTGATTGCTGATATCTTTAGGGACATTTTAGTGAGTGTTCTTTGCTCCTAGTCAGCCTAGATTATAATTTTTTGAGTCTTTAAGTAGATCTTTTAAATAATTCAAAGTGGTTGATCGACCATCTCGATGGTCTAGGAGACTTCGTGGGCTATCACCTACGAGTCCAGAGCCTTCTCCTAGAAGGGGTAGGAACGATTCTGCTGGTGGTTTTCAACCAGTGGCAGCAGGTGCATCGGAGATTGATCCTTCGCTTGGGGGTATTAGTTCACAAGATAGACCTGGCACTAGTACAGAGTTAGAAAGGAACACACTAGTTATTTCTCGAGTACTCTTCTAGTCAGAAGATAATATCAAAGTTG
The DNA here is from genome assembly GCA_000404065.3 of Pinus taeda. Taxonomy (NCBI): domain Eukaryota; kingdom Viridiplantae; phylum Streptophyta; class Pinopsida; order Pinales; family Pinaceae; genus Pinus; species Pinus taeda. The sequence continues at coordinate 15,130 of APFE030900162.1, forward strand.
AAGAGATTTTAGAGTCAATTGTGGCTCTGAATTCTCCTCTTCCTCCTATTCATCTAGACATTTTATTATCTGTTGGAACTTCGACTCATAGGACTTCGAGCCTAGGTTTACATACATCTATTCCTTCGATGACCACTACTGGAAGCATGGCATCTACGATGAGTGTTGCGAGCATGCAGACTCCCATATTTGTACATGGGGGAGGAACTATTTCCATCCCTTCTATTACTCCCATCATGAATATATTTGGGTCTATTTCCATTCTGTCAACGAGTGGAAGTTCTCAGGCTACTGCATCCAGTTTTGGATTTTTCCCTTATGGAATGTCGTCTCACGGGATTCCTTCAGTTACTTTGAACATACCATCGACCGCCTCTACATCCATGATGAGTGGATCAACTTATTTTTAGGGTTTCCCATTTGGAAGTGGTCATATACCACATTCCAATTCGGTAGTAGGGTCAATGCCTTTTTCTTTTACAAGTCAAGGTAGTAACCCCTTCTAGAGTTAGACAAACCCTACGATTCGTGGGATCGGAGCTGGGAATAAATTTTTTGGCCAACAAGGGAATGTGTCGTATTCTTCAGTTAATTAATTTCAGAATTTTCCACCCTTCACTAATGCATGGAATCCTTATCAGGGGCTATCAGCTCCTTTCAATACTTTGTTAGGAGGTAACTTCACTGTTTTTGAGCATTTTTAGCAGGACTTGGTCAAACTCCAAATTTTGCTGGACCATAAGGAAAACCTTTTGGTTTAGTAGGCTGTACAAGTTACTTCGGGCAACCTAGTGCCTTTCAAAATCGAGGTCATTCTTTACAGACCTTTGGGAACACCGCCTGCTCTAGATGGAATTCCCAAGGTCCCCCATGACTTCCTTTTTTGGCCACGCTTAACTTGATAGACTTAACTAAATTGACAATGATCTAATTAGGTACAATCTAGCTTGGCCTCCAATCCCAACTAAACTTCCCTCAGATATTCCAAAGTTTGAAGGGAAGAGTGGTGAAGACCTGGGATACAATGTGACCATATTTCACTTATGGTGTTGATCCAAATCCTTGATTGATGATTCCATCAGGTTGAGGTTATTTCAGCGCACCCTAACTAGAAATGAAGCCAAATGGTATATAGAGTTTCCAAGGGGCACCTATACTTCTTTATGTGATTTGGTTAATATCTTCTTGAACCATCTTCAGTTGCATGTCTGCTATGAAGCCGAAACTGAACTTCTAGCTAACTTTCAGCAAGACATTGCAACTCACATTTTGGATCATATCCAGGAATGGAGAAGGAAAGAAAGGCTTATTAAAGCTGAAATTCCACCAGAGTTCCTTCTTGAATGGTTTCTCAAATCTTTACAACCTGAGATCTAAAAGGATGCTTCTCTTTCTGGTGTTTATTCGGAAGAGTAGGCTATTTTTCGAACCCAACAATTCGAAATGATATATTCTCAATCTGGGACTCTTCAAAAAATTCTACCTGGTGCTCCTAGATCTAAGTTTTATTTAGCCAAACCGAATTCAGCCCCCCATGCCGATGGTATATTTAGATCGATTGATGTTAACACGGTGAACCTTTTGAATCAATTGCAAAAGTTGTCTCTACAAACTGCTTCTTCTAACTAGGCAGCACCATCTACACCTACACGTTCCCAACCTACCTTTATAGCCATCTAGGCCTCTAACCCCAAAGGAAATCAACAATGTGATGGGAAACGGAAGGGATGAGGTAAGAAGAAGAACCAAGAAGGGAAAGGCAATGCAAACAAACCTGACAATGGTGTCGGTGAGGGTAGAAAAGAGTCCAAGAAAAAGGTAAAGTTTCCATGCAAGTTATGCAATGGAGATCATTTGACTCACCTCTGCCCTAAGATATAAGATGCTCAACGATAATTAGTGTAGCAAGGGTCCTCTAGCTCCCAAGCTGTTTTGGCTAACCCTTTTCCCCAAGGGCAACAATTACTTGCTGGCACGAATTCAAAAGCTGGTACCTCCGCAGGGGGCAACCAGGAAGGGGAATCCTCAAATGTTTATATGATGAACTCTCATGTTGGCATTGTTACAGGAGAACGCGATTATGGTGAAAAAGAAACATCTAAGACTAAATCTGTTCCCGAAGACATAAACCCACTTCATATTGAGCGACCCTCTATTGAGTCTATACCTCAAATATTGAAAGGTTCCGCAAAGCACTCGGCTATTAACCGTAATGCTAGGGCAGCTCAGAACTACATGATTGTAGAAGATCTGGCTCAAAGTCCTTGTGCTATGTTTGAATTGGAGATAATCTAGTCGTGTCCTGCTCAAAGAAGTGCTTGCTTTTGACAATTGGTGCAGTAGATCCAAAGAATTCTTTAGTGCTAACTTTTGATATGCTGAACGTCAAAAAGAGACTTCCTCACCATATGGCTTTCCAGATAAAGTCCACTTACCAAAAGACCAATATGTTTTGGATAGTTATAGTTGAGGGAGCTTCCACATGCTTAATGTCTATGTCATGTTGGAAGGCCATTGGATCACCTTCAGCTGTTCCTTCACTGACTCTCTTGACAGCATTTAATGGACATTCTCATAAGCCACATGGGATTATCCCAAAATTTCCTATATGTGTTGGGGGAAAGGTCGTAAATATTGAGGTAGAAATTGTTGATGCCAACTTGGATTATAACCTCCTCTTAGGCAGGAATTGGATTTATGAGATGGATGCCATAGTTTCATATTTATTCTGCATCCTCTGTTTTCCTCATGAGGGGAGGATTGTTAAAATTGATGATTTGTATTATTCTCCAGGTGACGCCCACGTGACTTCAGGCTCTACCATTCCATTGTTGGACAATCCCCGTCAACTTATTGAGAATTTAGGAGTTGGGATGTACTCTTTGTTAATGGGTATATTTTACATTCCTGCTCCTATTAATTAATGCAATTTCATCCTCTAGGGGACCTTCACGGAAAGAGTTCTTTCAAACTCATTATTTTTTAGACCCTTGGACCTTACCTTCATCTACCACCACATTAGATGGAGGGTAGGTTGGTGGAATGGCATTTCCATGTCTACAATGGAACTTAGTTATCAATCTATCATTAACTCTATATACAACCATCCCACTCCCTTTTCACAAGATGAGTTCGATGGCTATGTGGCTCCAGCTTGGACCCTCAATTCTACTTTAGCTCTGGATTGCTTGGATACAGTCTTACCATCTGAAGAAGCAATTTTGGAGGCAACGATGGGTGTAGATTGACCATGGGAAGATTTACATCATCGTTCATATTTTCTTCCTCCATTACATGAAGTTGAATCTAGGTTATCCAATCTGCTTACTAGTGATGCTTGTATAGTTTCAAACCCTTTGGCTCCAACACAATTTTCTACTAAAGGTAACATGTCAGTTATTTCACAAACTGTATCTATAAACATCTCTAGGAATCCTAATGTAATAGAAAATGTCTTCATTGGAGCTGATTGTTCCCTTGAAAAAATTCAAATATACACTAACCTCTTTAAAGAATTTTGAGATGTCTTCGCTTGGTCTTATGAAGAAATTCCTAGAATTATTCCATTTATAGTCCAGCATGAGATCAAGACGTATGAAAATGCCAAACCTATTCGTCAGAAACTTCGACCGATCAATCCTAGGAAAGTGGTAGCTATTAAAGCTGAAGTTGAAAAGCTACTTAAGGCGGGTTTCATATACCCCGTTCTTCTAACTGAGTGGATTTCTAATCCAGTCTCGGTAGATAAGAAGCAAGGAACGATCCAAGTATGTATCGACTTTAGGTATTTAAATAAAGCTTGTCCAAAAGACAATTACCCCACACCTTTTATTGATCAAATTGTTGATAAATGTGCAGGTAATGAAATTTTTTCGTTCATGGACGGATTCTCTGGTTATAATAAAATTACTATCTGTCTATAGGATTAGCACAAGACAACCTTTATTTGTCCTTTGGGCATGTTTGCATACAAGAAGATTCCTTTTGGTCTGAAAAATCCTGAAGCTACTTTTCAGTGGGCCATGTCTTATGCTTTCCATGACATCAAACATGTTGTCGAAGCATACTTTTATTACATAGCTGCTCGTTCTTGCAAGAGAATTGATCATCCCAGCCACCTTTGACTAGTTTTTAAGCGTTGTCATTTTTATAAAATCTGGTTGAATCCGAATAAGTGTGCTTTTGCTGTCATATCTGGTCAGTTGTTAGGATTCATCATATCAATGGAAGGGATTTGTGTTGATCCTTTCAAGGTTGAGGAAATAATTCAGTTGCCTCCCCCATCTTCCATTCGTCAACTTCAAATTCTCCAAGGAAAGGCAAATTTCTTGAGGAGATTTATAGCAAATTACACCAAGATTACCAAAGGATTTATGTGTTTTCTTAAGAAGGGAGTTCCATTTTTATGGGACGACATCGCACAACGATCTTTTGATGCTTTGAAAAAGGCATTAACCTCTACTCCATTGTTGAGTCCACCAGATTATGGCAGAGATCTCCTTTTGTATCTCACTACGGTAGAATCAACCATTGGTATGGTTCTGGTTCAGCAGGATGGTGTGCTTATTGAGCATGTAATCTACTACTTGAGTCGAGGCTTAGTAGGACCTAAGCTACTCTATTCTCCCATCGAGAAATTGGCCTTGGCAGCTGTCCGTGTTGTCCAGCAGCTTTGTCATTACATTCTATTGTGCAAAACGTTCGTATTAGCGGTTGTCAATCCTTTTCAGTTTGTCCTCAGTAGGCTAGTGATTGGGGGCAAGTATAATCGATATATTGTTATTTTTCAAGAATTTGATCTCGAGTTCTTGTCAGCCAAATCTAAGAAATCATTAGCTTTTGCGGAATTAGTTTAGGCATCAACCCATGGTATTCATCTACCCAAGCAATTTACCCATGGTATTGTAAGTGGCATCCACCCATAGTATTTATCAGCCCATGGCATTGTACCTGACATCCACCCATGGTATTCATTCACTCATGGAATTGACCCATGGTATTGTAATTGAAAAATACTATAAGTAACAAGTCACATTTTGTAAAAGGACAGATTGTCAAATATAATGTAGTCCTTACAATTATTATCTGTTTTAATAAAAAATTTCTCTGTGGTTTTGTTTATTGGGCACTCTTCTCTTTTTCTTCTAGTATTTCAATTTTTCAGATCTTGGGGATCTTTCCCCCAAAATCCATTTCAATCTTTTAGATGTTAGGGGCCTCCCCCCAACATTTGGAATAATGGTATCAGAGCATCTTATGATTCCATGGGAATGAGGGTTTGATGCATATTTCATTTTCAAATTTTGTAGCAATATTCAAAAAACTTCAGGCATGTGTTATGTCCTCGACAAAGCATTTTCTTGGGCAAAGCGAGAGGTTTTTTTTTTTTTTTTTAGAAATGTTTTTGGGCGGTGCATTTGCAAATCAGATCTAAAATTTTTGGTGCAAAATTTATGAAAACAAATAATAGATCTGGATTCTTTGCAAAAAAATTACCCAAATTCAAAAGAAAAATTAGCAGAATCAGAATCCGGATGAGGGAGATATCGTTGATTTAAAATCAACTATGTTGCAGAAATGTTTCTGATGGAAATTCGTGGATGGTAGCTCTCCTATGTTTTTTTACAATAGGATTTGAAAATTTTCATTCTAGATCAGAGCTCCTCTCGAAAAATGGTTCAATTACAAAAAAAATATGGGTCAAATCGGAGTTTGGATGTGGGAGACATCGCTGATTTAAAATCAGCTATTTTTTCAGAACTTTAGCGATGACAGAAAAGTTGCAGTGTGAATCTGAGATTCTCAAGTGTCTAGATAAGGATTTCCAACACATGGGAAGATACAAAATGGCTCTTCTATTTCCAAAAATAGGTTATAATAACTATTCTAAGTTATATTGACCAAGTTATGTCCATTTTAATTCTACAGCAGCATTCGGAGCAGGTTCCCTTTGGAGACGTGCCCTTCCACCCCACCTTAGTCGGCACCTTCTTCACATTCATCAGTTTTAGCATAGCAGCATTCAACTTGGGTCCTTTGGAGATGTGCCCTCCCAACCCAGGCTATGTTGGCACCTGCTACTTCATCAACAACCAACATCATAGTTATGGATCAACTACACAAAATCCTTGTCATCGAAGTCCCTTTGCTAGGCCGCCCACTGTTAGTATCACAGTTCATCGTAAGCATTATGGGGTATCTCTATTCTCGAATATTCATTTTTCATGGTTATGGGTCATTCACAAACCCACATTTCATCGAAGTCCATTTACTAGGCCACATACTGTCAGTATCACATTTAGGCACAAGCATTACATGGTATCTCTATCCTGGGATCTTCATTCATCATTGTTATGGGTCATTGACAAACCCACACTTCATTGAACTCAATTTTCTAGGCCTTACACTATTCGTATCACAATTGGTCACAAGCATTATATATCTCTATCCTTGGATATTTGTTCATATGGTTATGGGTTAACCACATAAAAACTTTCTCGTCAATGGCTCTTCATATTCAACAAAGGCTTTGCAGGGGGAAACTTCACGCAATGGGGACCATTGATTCTTAAGGAGGAAAGAATGATTCAAATGGAAAATGGCATCAACCCATGGTATTCATCCACCCATGTTTTTCATCCACCAATGGAATTTACCCATGGTATTGTAAGTGGCATCCACCTATGGTATTTATCCACCCATGATATTGTAAGTGAAATCCATGCATGGTATTCATTTACCATGGTATTTATCCACCTATGGTATTGTAAGTGACATCCAACCATGGTATTCATTCACTCATGGAATTGACCCGTGGTATTGTAACTGAAAATTACTAGAAGTAATAAGTCACATTTTGTGAAAGGACAGATTGTCCACCACAATGTAGTCTTTATAGTTATTGTCTGTTTTAATAAAACATTTCTTTATGGTTTTGTTTATTGGGCACTCTCCTCTTTTTCTTCTGGCATTTCAAGTTTTCAGATCTTGGGGGCCTCTCCCCTAAAATTCATTTCAATCTTTTAGATCTTGGGGGCCTCCCCCCAAGATTTGGATCAATGGTAGTAGAGCAGGTTATAATTCCATGGGAATGAGGGTTTGATGCATATTTGAGTTTCAAAATTTGCAGCAATATTCAACAAAATTCAGGCATGTGTTACTTCCTCCACAGAGCATTTTGTTGGGCCAAGCGAGAAGAATTTTTCTTTTTCATTTTTTTGTAGAAATGCTTTTGGGCAGCACATTTGCAGATCAGATCTAAAGTTTTTGGTGCAAAATTTACAAAAGGAAATAGCATATCCAATTCCTTGCAAGAAAATACCCAAATTCAAAAAGAAATTGGCCGAATCAGAATCCAGATGAGGGAGATATCACTGATTTAAAATCAGCTATGTTGCAGAAATGTTTCTGACGGAAATTTGTGGACGGCAGCTCTCCTACCTATTTCTGCAATAGAATTTCATAAAAGTGATTATAGTTATGAGAGCTGCTATAAAAACTGTTCAATTACAAATAAAAATGGGTCGAATTGGAGTTTGGATGTGGGAGATATCGCCAATTTAAAATTAGCTATTTTTTTAGAACTTTTCCAACGACAAAAAAGTTGCAGTGCGAATTTGAGATTCTAGAGTATCTAGATAAGGATTTCCAAAACATAGGAAGATGAAAAAAGGTCCTTCTGTTTCCAAAAACATGTTATAATTAATATTATGAGTTATATTGACCGAGTTATGTCCATTTTAATTCTGGAGCAGCATTCAAAATGATTTCCCTTTGGAGACATGCCCTCCCACCCCGCTTTAGTAGGCATTTGCTTCACATTCATCAGTTTCAGCATATCAGCATTCGGCTTGGGTCCTTTGGAGATGTGCCCTCCCACCCCATGCTATGTAGGCACCTGCTACTTCATCAACAACCAACATCACAATTATGGGTCAACCACACAAAATCCTTGTCATTGAAGTCCATTTTTTAGGTCGCGCACTGTTAGTATCATAGTTGATCACAAGAATTACAGGGTATCCTCGGATCTTTGTTTTTCATGATTATGGGTCGTCCACAAACCCACACTTCATCGAAGTCCATTTGTTAGGCCGCACACTGTCAGTATCACAATTGGGCACAAGCATTACATAGTTTCTCTATCCTCGGATCTTCATTTATCATGGTTATGGGTCATTGACAAACCCACACTTCATTGAAGTCCATTTGCTAGGCCTCACACTGTGAGTATCACAGTTGGTCACAAACATTACAGGGTATCTCTATCCTTGGATCTTCATTCATCATAGTTATGAGTTAACCACATAAAACTATTCTTGTCAGTGGCTCTTCATATTCATAGTTGATCACAAGCATTACAGGGTATCTCTATCCTCGGATCTTTGTTTTTCATGATTATGGGTCATCCACAAACCCACACTTCATCGAAGTCCATTTGTTAGGCCGCACACTGTCAGTATCACAATTGGGCACAAGCATTACATAGTTTCTCTATCCTCGGATCTTCATTTATCATGGTTATGGGTCATTGACAAACCCACACTTCATTGAAGTCCATTTGCTAGGTCTCACACTATGAGTATCATAGTTGGTCACAAACATTACAGGGTATCTCTATCCTTGGATCTTCATTCATCATGGTTATGAGTTAACCACATAAAACTATTCTTGTCAGTGGCTCTTCATATTCAACAAAGGCTTCGTAGGAGGAAACTTCACATAATGGGGACCATTGCTTATTAAGGAGGAAAGAATTATCCGAATGGAAAATGGCATTAGCCCATGGTATTCATCCACCTGTTATCACCTAGAACTGCAGTGATATGTACATAATGTTGTCCATAAAATTTTTGTTGTCCAAAAATTAGGTGTCTAATGGTTATGGCCCTATGTCTACTACTTAGGGATTGTGTTTTAAAAAAAAGATATTCATATGAACCATTTTCAAAAACCGTTAGATATCCTCCATCATGATTATATTAGATATGTCCTGTCTTATATACGTCACTAGTCCTTTTCACATTTTTGCAGCGCAATTTCATTGGCTGATTTTGCAGCGCAATGATGTTTTAGTTCTTCACAGCATGTTAATAACCAGCCATTTCGTAGCGCATGTTGTCAATTCATAACTGTCTGCGCTACGAAATCGCGGATTCGGGGATTTAAACAGCACTGATTCTTAGAATGTCATGTCTGAGGGATGAGTCAGTATGTTCGTCCGTTTAATTGTCAGAATGGCGTCCTTTTCAAGCAAGTATAAGCCATCATTTCCCCAATAGGTTCATAACCACGCACATAAAATCATTCAAATGGTCTGTAATGCTGATAGTGGTATGATATTTGGTGATGCTGCATGAATTGGTCCATTTGCATGATAAGACTGTTAAGTTGCGGCGGAGCCCGAATTCATTTTCTATAAGGAACCTGATTGCAAGCGAGCCGGCGTTCAAAGTTTGAGTTTGCATTTGACGATTGAAGCTGGTAGTGTTTCTCTGCGCAAAGGAGTTCAAAGCAAAATGGAGAAGAAAGGGCATCGGTCTGGAAGGTGTCAGAGAACTGAACCTGTGGGATTGGATCTCGCATTGAGGGATGAAGGTGTGAGACAAGCCTTTCAGAATGCTGGTTGCTGGTCTTTTTGTCGAAAGCTACAAGGGGGGCATGCTGAGGTAACGAAAGCATTTGCCTTAAATTTTACTGGTTTAAGTTCTAAAGTAGCTATGCTAGAATTCCCTGTATCTTCAGAGGTGATTGCTAGGGTGACTGAAATCCCGAGAGGGGGGCAGGAGTGGTTCAAAAATTTCAAATTTGATATGAACCCCTGCAAGGAGTTCCTGAAGGAGCCTTATGTAAATGAAGATCTTACAAAGGCCGTGCCAAGACACTATGTAAAAGAACACTATGCACTCCTCCTAACATGCATTCAGAAATATTTAACATGTGAAGGGAGGTATAACAAGGTCTACTCCTATCATTTCAAATTGCTGCTGCACTTTACAGGAAAGGCATTTATAGATCTCCCATTCTACTTGTTCCGAAGTCTTAGTAAGATGTGTGACAAGATTCAATTGAGGAAAAACGACTGTGAGACATCATTGTTTCACCATGGTTTAGTAAAACTGTTAGTGCTGGATAATTTGCAAAAGATTGGTCGAGATTGGGACTCTTTTATTTTTATAGCTGGTTTTCAAAATAAGACAGGCCTCACCCCACTACCTGTTAGAGAAAGAGAAAGGTTGACTGAAGAACCTACTCTTGCTGAACTACGAAAGGAGATAAAAAGCAAGAAGAAAACCAAAACCAATTTGAAAGAATTAATAAAGCCATTAGTTATCAAAGAGACACCGCAATCTTCATCAAAGGAGAAAATCAAGCATAAGGAAAATGTACCAGGGTCAAGTGGAGTTGAACAGGTATCAAGAGTCAGAACCAGAAGTCAGTTAAATAAAGAAAAGGGCAAATCAATAGCTGTGGAAGAAAGCCCAATGTCAAAAGCCAGTTTAAATGATTTGCTTGAGGCAATTGATTTTGAGCAAGCTAAATCAGTGCAGGTTGAGTCAATGCATATTGACCTAACTCAGTCATCACCCGAAAGCACCAAAAAATCAAAGGCCTCAAAAAGGTTAAGGTTTGAGGAACCTGGTAAAGAATTTATGTTCAAACCACGGAGGCCAAACACCAGGAAGCAAATTAAAGAAGCTGAGCAATTGCACAGGGAGGAGGTAGCTGTGAAGGTACCTACAACAAAAGTAATTGAACAACAACCTAGAACAGAAAAAGCAAAAGAAATCAAGAAGAAAGATATGAATAAAAAGGTCCCCATTTCCAAAGAAACAAAGACTACATCTTCAAAAGAACAATGGGAGAAAACCGAGAAAGAAATGGCTGGGATGGAGAAGGCCGTAGCAGAAATTGCAGCCATGGAAAAGGAGGTTTCAAAACTAAAAGCTCAACTAAATAAATTAGCTGCCAAATAAAATTGCAGATTTTAAAAGTCAGGTGCTGCCCCAAGGTTTTGCTCTATTTTACTTAAGTTCATTGTTTTTTAAGGCATGTAAGCACGTCATATAAAATCAAGGTAAATTAGGAGTTTTTGAAGCCAGAAGCAGAGCTATTGCAGTCACAAAGAATATTGATAGATTTAGTGAATACTGTGTTTTTGAAAAGAACAGCAGTTTCGTAGCGCGCTACGAAACTGCTGTAGATGCTGTTTTTTGGAAAAAATAACAAGTCTAATGATGAGGTCAACAGATTTTGGAGAAAAGGGCTAATGAACATCAAGGAAACCAGATGAGGCTATCAGAGCCATTCAAATATCGACAAGTGTCCATCGTTTATAAAGGTAAAAGATTTTGTCTTAAGCTAGAACTTTAATAAAGGTACTTTATTACCGGTGGTTAGGGTTTGGCTGAAGATGCACATGAAGATGTTGGCTTGTACACTTGTCCAATCAACAAGGCTTCCAACATACCTGGAAAGATGGTGATGCTCATCAAATTTTGAAATATTAAACAGCTGGGAAGACATGCCTTAACTTTCGAAGGATGATGGGGAACAAAGACCGTGAAAACAGGGGATTATTATTATGATAAATGAACTATCAGCACGTTCAACATCCAAGGCTAATTTGGCTTCATACATCCTTATCTCAGCAATCACGGCCATAACTAACGGAGACAGTTGTTGAAGACCTAGAAAGGAATCAGGATACGAGGAGAATAAATTAGAGTTTAAGTTTGATTAGAACTCTTTTGTAGTTACAGTTCAATGCTTAGTAGATTTAATGAGTCTGTTAAGATAGATAAGGATAGTAAATGTTAGTCATCGAGCTCCCCTCATGCTGGAGGAGGAAGCTCAAAGTAGTTAAGAATATTTTCCTATATATAGAGGAAACTCTGATGTAATGAGGGTTGGATACTTATGCAAAAAACAGAGTTTTTATTGGCTTATGTACAAGACTTTTTACAGTAATAGAAAGACTGTTTGTTCTTCCCAAGATTCATACTTTGTTAAAATGCTCAAGATGTTTGTGGTTCTGTTTGATCTTTTATGTTTTACAGCTT
>APFE030900162.1:42362-66877 GCA_000404065.3 Pinus taeda
GGGGGGGGGGGGGCTTCCAAAAGCCGCAACTGCCCCCCGTGGACGCCCCCTGCAGTGAATATTTTATGGGCGGCATTGCTGCCCCATTACGAACTGGGGTCCAATGCAGAGATACCTTTGAATACAAAAGATAATCAAGATCCACACCCAACAGGGGACAAAGCGATTCTTATATTGATCGAAGATATTTACTTTCTCATAGGATTGTCAAGACATGGTGCCCCCATTTCTCTTTCAGGTTCTACTCGTGGGGGTGAATCAGTGAGGGAATACATTCGACAATTCTACTAGCCAGGTACATAGTCTAGCAAATATGGAAAGATAATCATCAAGGATATCCATGATTTGCCCTTGCGAACCATCCTCTTTACTAACACAAAGTTGGTGGGTAGTACGACACTTCATATGGCGAATAGATTGTACATGCAGTATGCACTTGAGTGTCTTGAGCCAACTATATTCAACTGGTGTGAGGCAGTACTCTCTTTGATGAAAGAGCAGTTGACTAAAGTAAAGAGCAGTAAGACAAAATTTTTTGGCTATGGTTTGATTTTGATTGCTTTTACTTTGGAGAGAATTCCATTGATGCAACCTCAACATGTATCACTGAGTTTAACTGGTCCTATGGATCCACAAATGCAGAGATGGGTAGAGTTGATGGCTAGACATGATGGTCACTCATCAATCTCATTTTCTACCGCATTATTCAATTGGATCCACCAACAACATATTATCATTTAGGAGCATCCATATGCAAGGATGGATTTTTGTGGAGATCCAGATTTGAGATTACTAGTGGGTGCTCAATGGGGTGCTATAGGTAAATTGTTTTGACCATGTATTTTTTATTTTTTTTGAGTTTTTACATGTTTTTGTGTTTTTCAATGTTTCCAAGACTAAACTAAAAATGTTCTTATGTATACAGATGTTGACACTGTTCAACCAATGGGTCATCAACAGGAGGCAAGTGAACCAGTAAGGAGAGATGTCGAAAGAGCAATTCTCCAGGATTTCAATCTAACCAAGACACTAGCAGAGTTGTAGGATCATATAGAGGGGTTAACCCTCAGTAGACCGAATGTCCAGATCGAGGAGTTACCGATGAGACTACATCACCATACTATTGGTGTACCTAGCCGTTGGATGAGGCTATTGCGCCTGATAGCTCAAGCAGTGACCTATTATCATGAGCATCATTAGATCTACTTAGGATGATTTATTGTATGCATTTTAGGTTTTGAGGTCAGATGACCAACATGTCTTGGACAAATTTTTTTTTTAAAAACTTTCAACATCTATCTATTTTACATTCACCTTTTTATATGGTTACGTGTAATCCTATTCAACTGTTTATGTGAATTTAAAATTTACTTTTTACATATGTCGTAAATGTCTGTTTGACACATAGTTTTCTAAAGAATCAGTTAATGTGTTAAAGTTTATGGAAATGTGTTGATATTGAATGTAATCAAATTTTTTTTCCAAGAGATGAACTCTAAGGAACATACGATGAATAGTTGGATTTCAAACAGTATAAATATTCACAAGTTTTAGTATGAAAAGTTGTGAGTCTAGCCTAACAATGATTCGGTGAATGCCAAGTGAAATGGAATCAGAGAGGAGTTCGATCAATGCACTATACTCAATGATATTTTTCGTAGAATGACCGATACAAATCCCTTGAAAACTCACTAACTCGCCACTTGGAGTGAATATGGCCCATGCTGTAGAAGATAGGTTCTGCATACTATGACTAGGACCATCAGCATAACCAACAAATGGTTCCAAAGGTTCTGACACCTACAACAAATGCAAAGTGGATTACTAACCACATAAAAAACTTTAAAAGTCACACTGTGACACACACACGCAATCAAAGCATATATACAATGTTTTTACTATGCACAATCAAGCATAGTAATGTTTAAGATACAACCCATTTCAAACCTAAGACAATGGAATTCCATCATAACCAACCAACTCATAAGTGCCTTTTTCCAGAACACGCTTGACAATATAGGGGCCCATCCATAGTGGTTCAAATTTTCCCGCTCCTAATTTTTCAGCTTCTTGATCATAAAGCAAGACCATGTCTCCTTTTGAGAATATGCGAGGCTTGACATTGCAGTCATATTGCGCCTTAGTTCATTTATTATGTGCCTTGTTGGCCAATGCGGCTTCACGACATGTTTCATCTAGATGGATGAGTTCTAAGAAACGTGCTTCCTGATCAAAAGTGTCAAGTAACAAGTCAGTTCCGAGTTTTAGTGATGAAATCTCACATTGTATTGGCAATATTGCCTCCAAACCATACACTAATTGGAAAGGTGTAAATCCAGTTGTGTTTCTTACCGAGGTTCAATAAGCCCACAAAGCTTAGTATAGGATCAAATTCCAATTTTGTTTGTGAATTCCTATCATTCGTTTAAGGATTTTGTTGATGGCTTCAACTTGTCCATTAGCTGTGGATAATAAGGAGTAGAACTATCACGTGAAAGTCCTCACTTGGCAGTTAATTCAATCATCATGTGATTGTGAAAATGAGAACCATGATCTATAACTATGGCTTGTCGTACACCAAAATGTGAAACCACATGTTTGAAGAAAAAACCTGTAGTCGTTCACCACTGTTGTTTAATGTAGGCATCGCATTGGCCTGTTTCATAAAATAGTCAATGGTGACAATAATATACCCATGCCCCCTAGCCGAGGGAGGGTTACATGTAATGAAATCAATGCCCCATTTTGAAAATGGTCCAATGGTGACGATAGGATGTATTGGTGTAGGTGGTAATTGAGTTTTATGGTAAAAAATCTGGCATGCATGACAACTTCTGACAGCATTAATTCAATCATTAAATATGGTAGCCATAAGTAACCAACACAGAGAATCTTCTATGTGGTATCATAACCAGATAAACGTCCACCACTAGCACTAATATGGCAATCATTTAGAACTTTCTCAGCTTCCTCATGTTTGAGGCACCTTTGTAAAATTGTATCGATACCATGACGTTAAAGGGTGTCACCAATGATCAGATAATCTTTGCCTTGATATCGAATACATCATTGTTGCAATCGAGAGGTATCGGGCTGGAAATCTTGGGTTTGGAGAGAGATCAGTATATCTCCATACCATGGATCAGATGACGAGATCATAAAAAAAGATGGTTCTGTTGTTGAGTTGATGGCAGTAGAGGGAAGGTCGCAAAGAAGCTCGAAAAAAACTAGATATTTATTTGACTTGGATTTGATGAATTGCAAATCAAATTCCTGCAAAATGACAACCCATTTTGAATATTTCCCCCTCAAAAATTTATGTGACAAGATGTATGTCATAGGGTTGAAATCTCAAACAACAGTGGTCTTTTAGAGCAGGATATAATGGTGAAATCTCTGTACAACTTGAACAGCAGCCAAAGCTACCTTCTCAACATAAGAATACTTAACTTCCATATCATTGAGATTATGACTCAAATAATAGATCAGATGTTCAATCCCATCTTCTTCTTGGACTAAAACCATAGCAATGGTTGTATTTGCAGCAACGAGATATAGGAAATAGTCATTTTGATAATTAGGGGAATACATTAGTGATGCTCAAATCCGGGTATCTTTGAGAGCGTCAAAGGAATCTTGCACAACCTAGTCCCAATGGAAGGGAATTCCCTTTTTCAAAAGATGAGTGAATCCTTTAGCCTTTTCGGAATAGTTGGGAATGAATCTCCTTAGCAATTTAGCCTTCCCTTGGAGTCTCTGTAACTGAAGTAAATTGGAAGGTGGAGGCAAATCAAGAATTACCTTAACCTTCAAAGGGTCGAGTCGAATTCCTTCTTTGGACACTACGAAACCAAGCAAACAACCAAAACCAACATGAAACACACATTTATGTGGATTGAGTCTAATTTTGTAGTGTTAACACTGTAAAAAGATGGCTCTCAAATGTTGCAGGTGATCAGCCTGTGTCCGTGAATGAGCAGGTAAATCATCTAGGTAGGGTTGAATGATGTGTTTGATGTTGTGGAAGGCATAATTCATTTCCCTATGAAAATTTTCCCCAGCGTTCTTCAGACAAAAAGGAAGTTTCCTATATGAGAATGTGACCCAGGGATAAATAAATGCAGACTTAGGTTGGTCCTCTAGGCAGATATTGATCTGATTATAAACGGAAAAGCCATCCATAAATGAAAATATTTCAGATCTAACACATTCATCAATTATCTGGTCGATAAAGGGAGTGGTATAGTTGTCTTTTGGACAAGCGTGATTAACATCCCTATAATCAACACACACTCGTATTATTCCTTGTTTCTTCATGACAAGAACAATATTGGAAACCCAATTAGTAAGAGGAACGAGGCATATGAAACCAACATGCAATTTTTTTTTGATTTTTGCTTTTATGGAAGCAGCCTTTTTTAGATGAACAGGACGGAGACGTTGTCATACCATATTGACATCATAATAAATTTTAATCTCATGTTCAACTATACTAGAATCAATACCTAGCATTTCCTCATATAACCAAGAAAATATATCACGGAATTCATGAAAAAGAGCACGGTAAGTTTCAAGTTTCGATGGAGAACAAGATTTTCCAACATGGATGCTTTCTACAATTCCATGTTTGGTCAAAATATCGATAGAAATGGTTTCTTCAATATTCGATAAGTTTCATTCGGAATCGACTGTGTCTATGAATACATAATTCGAAAGGAAATCAACAATTGAAGGGTGATTTGGTTCATTTGGAATATCTTCTATGTGATCTGGAAGATAGGATTGATGATTATAATCTGCCCATGGTTCTTCTTCTGTCATCATTAATTGGATGATTCCTTCATTAGTAGGAAATGTACATGAAAAAGGATCAGAGGAAGTACCATATTCTAACAAACGATCAACCCATACAATTGGTGATGATGGATTTTGATTTTCTGCGCAAGCCAAAAAGATTTATTGCTATGTGATCTCAATTGGGCTTAGTGGCAGGGTTTCATTATGCATATCAGCTTCAGAATTATTGGAAATCTTCCATGAGTAAGATGAAGTGGAAGATATCACGTGACAGGTCTCAACTTTTGCAACTTCCGCCATTTGTGATGGTGACAGTAGTGAAAAGGTGCCCATTAGGGAAGAATATTTGAAGAGACCTACTCTAACGTTCTAAAGAGATAGCAGGGGTTCATGAACACGCGGTCTTCCTAGTAAAATATTGTAGTCAAGGGGTCCTTCAATGACCTCAACTTCAACAGTTACAATTTTGCCCCCTCGTCCTATCTGTAGGTTACTTAAAATTCCACAAGCTATATAAGTACGAATGTCAAAAGCTTTTAACGTCATAAGTGATCATGACAAAGGTCGTGAGCCAAGTGTTCTCTAACAATTCATTGACATGATACAAGTAGATGCACCCTCGTCAATAATGGTTCAATGAATGAGTTTATTCAAAGCATTTACTTGGATCAAGAATTCTAACTATGTTGGTAATTGTGGCATATAACCCACATGGTTAAAAACCACAAGATTGGAATCCGTTGGATCAATTCCACCAATTGTTGACAATAAAGCATGCTTTTGGGAGGGATAATTTTGAAGCACCCCAGGTGTTGACATAGCAGAAGGTGACTGAGCCAAATATTCTACTATGTTATAATTTTGTGTTGTTCGAGCTCGAGGGTTGAATGTAGATTTATGAACAGCTCCCTTAGGCGGTTTTATTATTAACTCTAGTGCAACGGGTGGTGGAATGGGGTCAGACGAAGTCGAAGTCAAAGTATTGGGTTGATCTATAGTTTGGTTATTCGGCGACAATGGTGGATTACCATAATCTTTACTTCATGTAGTCACCAAAACATCAGTCTTAGGCCTAGTGGCAGATAACATAAGCACTTGTGAAGTGGAAGCATGATCTGTTGCAACCATATGAGTCTCTAGGTTTGAAAAAGGGTCTGGCAACACAGTGGATGTACTAGAAATCTTAAGAAGTTTTGAAACTTTAGTGCGATGAGGGCAGCCTTGCGTTAAAGTGATCATCATTACAAATTAAACATGGGTAACGAGGATTCCTAGCCGGAGAAGAGGAATCAGATGATTTCTCTTGAGGGGGGATAATTTTGTTTCTTTTTCTTGCTTCCAAGTTGCTTTTCATTTTTACCTTTATCAGATGACACAATATTTATTTCGGAAGCAAGTGTATTATCAGGTGCATTAGAAGTTTGATTTGAAATATAAAGTGTTTGATTAGATGGTCTACTTGCTATTTGAGTGCTTGAAGAACCTATCACACCATCACCAACATGAGAGTCCTTACTGGATGAAGGTGGTGGAACAGTAAAAGTTGCTTTAGGTGCATTTGGAATCTTATCATAGAGCGTGCCAGACTGGGTGTAAATCAAATCTAAGTATTGGGCATGAGCAATTACTTGCTCTTCAATAACAACTCCTCCTTTAGCAACATCATCATTGATAGATGGAAACAAGGATTTAATAAACCACTTAGCTAAAAGCTGATCAAGAACAAAAGTTTTGACCATTCGACGACGACGACACCACTCATGAATATGATCAGAAATGTGAGTAGCATTGGTCTGTTTAAAGTTGGTCAAAAGTTCCATTCCAATTTCATATATGATGGGTAACTGGAAGTGGGTTCAAAATGTAGTGGCTAAGGATGTGAAGTTTTCAAATGAAGCTCGTGGTAATTCAATATACCACTTTGCAACTACTTCTTCTCAAAAATATAACTACTCGCTACTTCCCCAAGTTATACCGCGAATCTTACTTATCTTCTTATAATAGTTATCTTCGTGTAAACATATACTTTATCTTATATTCACTTTATCAACACATTCATATAATTTCTCTGCGTGTAGTTATACCCTTAGACCCTATTGAGGAATCGCGCTACACAAAGCCAGTGCACGACTATGAAAGCGATGACGATTTGGACTGCATCTACAAGATAACTACGCGAGAGGAAGACTGGGTAAATCCCACCACGGACGGATGCGTCTCATGGGAGAGCGAAAGCTTCTATACATCGAATTATGATGAGGAAATAGAGCGATGGCAGAATCGGTTACACGAGGTAACCATGCTGAACTGTAATATGATGAAAAGATCATTGTGCTGCGTATCGGCAGAAGTGAGGGATCTACCTACTTATGATGGGTTAAGTGAGGTAGATACCTTCCTAGATAAGTTTGAAAGGGAGGTGCCAGAAAAGCAACGTTTCCAGGCCTTGAATTGGGTATTGTACGCTACGCTCATGAGGTGGTGGGGTACACACAAAGGGAGATTTTTGGACTAGCACGAATGCATAAGAATGATGCACATGTGGTTTGGGAAGCCTAGAGTGCGATTGACAAATAAATGCAATGGGAAGGATAAACTGCACACACATCTAGCCAGGTGGATGCCAACATATGGAAAACAACCTACATAGATGCACATGAACTTTGCGTTGGGAGATACGGTGAATAAGCATGTGTTGGGGGGGGAAATTGCACAAATGGCTCCCCAAGTTGGAATGACATAATGTGAAGACATCTGTAGAAGGTTATCCACGCGGACGCATTTAACGAGGTGTGTGAAGCACTGAACAAGGTATGTAGTGTGCAACAAAGTGATTGGGACCTATGCGTACCAGTAGTTTTATGGGCTTATAAGACAACATGCAAGAAACTAATGGGATAGGCACCTTCTAGGCTAGCCTATGGAGCAAATGCTATAATGTGGATGGAGTATATCATGCCTAGTCTATGCATAGCAACGCCCATGGATATGATGGATGGAGCCTTGGAAGACAAGATCGTGCAATTGGAAGAACTCGAAGAAGAATTATTGGAACCTGTTGAAGAGATTCAGTAGGGTGATCTTAGGCTCTAAGAACTCATGAATGAAAGAGTTCAGTTGAGGGAGAAAAGCGCCATGGCAGAAGAAGAAGTTAAGAAGCTTGAGGAAGGAATAAAGAAGGAATTTCTTGATAAGAAAACTATGGTGATAAAACAGGATGCACATGATTACATTGAAAAATTTGGGGACTAGCGCCAAGAGTTGATCAGCATGATGCCTTGGATTGGACCGTATGTTATTAAGGAAACCTCTGATAGGGGCGCAATACGGTTGGTGAAGTTAAATGGTGGACTCCTCCCAGGAAAAGTAACTGGTAGCGAAGTTAAATGGTGAACTCTTCCCATTTGACTAGCCCTAGGATGCATATTCTTAGCGCTCCAGGCAGTTCAAAGGAGGCGCGGGACTATAAACTACTTTGCCTGAAAACTGTGCGATGTTAGGGTTGCGTGCAGGAGCAAAGTGTGACAAGGTCCACGATAGCACAAGGGTAGTTTCACTGCCACGTGGGTCAGTTGGAAAGTGACTATTAAAGTCACTATTCACAATGTGATGCTTGGTTTGAGACCAAATGGAGCAAGCGATAGGCATTTAAGGCAGGCTTTATGGGCTAGATTTGGGAAAATCTACTGTTAAGGGAGCATTAATGGATCAGACTTGGGGGGAACAATTGAATTCAAATTCAAAAGGTGATATAAATTGCAAAGGGCAGCCCAACAAACAACACTTGGCCATTTGAGGATTAAGCTATTGCGTGCCCAAAGATCTATGAATCTAGATCTGTTTGATTTTTTGAAGTCGAAGGCATTGTTTGAGCACTTACCTGAGCCTTTGAGAGATTTGTGGAACAGCAGTATGACCACACCAAAGGAAGCCATGGATATTGGCGAAATGACCACTGAAGAGGCTGCGTAGGCCATGAAAATAGGAGATGCCCCTAAGAGCATCGAGATAGTCGTGGAAATAAATAAATCACCACTCACACTGAGACCCAAGAAAGATAAGCAACCCATGGTTTCGATGCGCATGTCCCCTAGAAAACCGCTACGCACTAAACTCACCATGGAAGAAAAGGGGAAAGTGGTTAATGTGGAAAATGATGAGGAGGAGTAAGACCTTGAGGAAATCCTAGTTGAAGAGGAGGAGGATGAAGAAATGGAGGAAGAAACCCAGGGTGTGGACCCTCTAGCCAGGCTACCAGAATATGTTCCTCTGTGAAAAGTGAAAGCAAGGATACCTAAGGACCTAGATGAGAGCAAGAGCTCTCTGCAAAATCCACTACTACCTAAAGATATCATTTTTGAAGGAGCACACTTGGGACAGGTGCCGAGTCTAATGTTTGAAGACCGGGATCTCACGGACCATGAGAAATTCCCACATTTGGCAACCTCACAACTCATGAGGCTGAAGAAAAACACTGTTGCGAGAGTCATATAGTTGGAGCCACACAAATGGTTGTGCAGAGTCAAGAAAGTAGGGTTGTTAAACCTGCCCTGGGTGTTGCATTACCATCGCGCCCTAATAACTATCTTTTTCATCAGGTAGCTGCTTTGCCTGGTGCATGATGGGTGTTTATGGCTAGAGGAGCCCATCCCTATAATGGACCACCTGATTCATAGAATTACCTGACTTCCATGCAAAGGAGAGGACCTAGCAAATATTTCAGAGGGTAAGAGAAATGACTTGGCCATCGCGGAGGCCATGAAGGAAAAATTCAAGCTGAAGAAAAAGAAGAGAGGGTATGCGATCTCCAATATCAAAAACAAGGCAGTCAAAGTTGCCACCTAGATACTAACTGGCAAGATTATGTGGAAGTGCCACATAGATGAGGAGCCCAGGCCAGTGATAGCACTTGTCGCACACTACACGAGGGGGTCTAGTTTAACTAGTCCGAGTACTTATGCAAGAGTTCCTGGAGAATTTCTGCGAGGCATAGGAATAGGGGAAGACCTTCCACTATGCATGGCTTCTATTTTCCATAGTGCTGGTGGCTTGGGAATTGCCTGAGGACATCCAGTTCCCCACAATTTCAAGGGATCTTCTAGAGGAAGTGAAGTACGCTTCGCTGTGGGCCACCAAAGACGCACAAAGGATCCAAGACAATAAGATATTCTAGGTGTTCATGGAGATGAACATCCGAATGGGGATTAACCACAAACCATGGTTATTTCCCACCGTCTACAATAGCCTACAAATATTTGGAGAGTTCAAAGCGGACTTCCATCATGTGTACATCAGGGCGTGCAAGGACCTCATGAGGAAGTGGAATGAAGTACCGTACCTTACCATGTACGATGTTATATTTGTTGTGCTTGAGTCATGGCCACCGGAGTGGCACACTCCAGCCATCTCTGTGGCGAAAACAGAAAATTCCGTTGCACAACGGAAGAAGGAGGAAAAAATGCAGATGGCACAGTTGACAGAGAAGAGAAGAAAAGTGGCAGCAGCAGCAAAGGCACAGGGGGTGCAGGACACCACGAAGGCAACAACAGAACAACAGAAGGTAGTCGTAGAACAACAACAGGCAGCAGAGAAGGAGTGCGAGGGAAATAAATCACCCTCGCCTGAGGAAGAGCGCAAGATAGAGGAAGGTGGTGTGGACCCTGAAACAACATCTACGTAGTTAAAGCGACATCGCCCGAGAGACTAGGTGGGGCTGTGAAAGAAGTCAAAAGCTTCTAAGACTTCTTTTGACCCAATCACCCTCACCAAGGGAGATCTCCATGACATAGGGGAGATGGTGCGTGATGTCACCACGAAGGCCCTCCAGTAGTTCGCGGAGGAGAATGAGATTGTGTTAGGGGCCCTCTGGGCATAGATACAGGAGTTGCAAATGTGCACTCCTCAGGTTGGTACTCTCTCGACCAACCTTGCAGTAGGAACGGTCGCGGCTGAGGAAATGTTGTGTGCTACATGACCAACACCATATGTTGCTTGAGGGGGCACTGGTTATAGAGAGTGAGGCCGATAGGCCTACGTTCAGTGCATTGAAACGAGTAGGGATCAACATGGCTACACTCCCTCGGGAGACACTCTATGTCCTGCTGGACAAAGTGACTGCAGAACTATGGGCGAGGGAGGGACGCACACTATAGGTGTTGAGCGAGAAGAAAATAAATATGGAACAAATAAACCTGCAGCGTGATGAGATAATGGCGCAGAATTGGTAGATGGCGCAGGTGGTCGAGCAGGCCTACCAGATGGTCCCTAAGTTGGCCATCCCAACAGAGGCACTAGCAGAGGCGCACATCTAAAGGTTAGCATCAAGGGTGCACGAGGCACAAGAAGAGATGTCTAAGGTTTAGTTGGAGCTAAAACTTTAGATAGCAGAGCTGCGGTTGAAGGCACAACCTTCAATTCCTCGAGAGGTGAGGGAACAACGCACCAATGCCATTACATCAGGGATGGAGGAGATCAGCAGTCTAGCGAAGGACAACACCAAAATATTGGAAGATTCATTCAACGTCCTCACCACTCTATAGAAGGACCCAAACATACAGTGCTTAAAAACAGAGGCAGATAAGCTGTAGCAACAGTATAATGATATAAAAGGGACCGCGCAGACGGTGGCCCTTACAAAGAGGCTCATGCAGATGCAACAAGCCAAAGCACTTAAGGAGTAGGTAGACATAGCACAACATAAAGAAGCAGTTTTGAAGACACACGTCCAGCCTTGGATTAATGAGGCATTCTTCATTATAGCCTCGATCGAAGCCAAGCTCGTGCAGATGCAGGGAACACATGAGTAGATGCAGGGAAGCAGTTCAACAGTCTCTGGACAACCGTCCAAGAGATATAATAGTCAATTGCTCAGTGCGCTACCGACCTTGCAGCAGTTCGAGTAGAGTTGGGAGGTCTCCATGCGAAGATCTCTACACCGATAGAGTGACTCAAGGGCAAATCACAATGTTTGTGTTGAGGGCTTGTTGGGCGTGGGATCCCCCAAGGCAAGTTTTGGGGCTTAAAGCACAGATTTTGACCAAATTCGATGTAAAGACTCCACGTTTTGTGGGCGTGGAGTGCGAGATTGTAAATGAGTCATAGGGTTGTCTACCCTCATTTTTTGTAATGTAATGTCAGCTTTAGAAATCTACCCATGGTCCACAGACCATGGGATTGTATAAATAGAGCGAGGCTCTAAGTTGTAGATAACTGAATGATAATCATGAACGAAGGATGAAGAATTGAGTCTTATCTAAGTGTCGAGTCAAGTGTTTGGGTCGTAGAGTAGGAGAAGGCTCTGCAGCTGAGTGCATAGAGGCCTAGTAGTCTGCAAATGAGTGTGTGGACCCCTACAGCTAAGTGCGAAGGGCGAATCGAGTTTGTAATTTTTGGAGAAGTAATAAACAAAAGTTTTACATCATTTTTGTTTATCTTTTTCTTTTTTTGTGCATTGAATGTATTGGATATAATTTGCATTTCTATTGTTTATATGTTGCAAAAACTTATATGAATGTGTTGATAAAGTGAATATAAGATAAAGTATTTGTTTATGTGAAGATAACTGTTATAAGAAGATAAGTAAGATTTGCGGTATAACTTGGGGAAGTAGGGCAGATTGCTTCTAGGGCAGCGTGAAATCACCTCAACCCATGGTGAGGGCTGCGGGAAGGTGATTATAACAGATCACAAAGGCCCCGTAGGTTAGGATAATGCACGAAGTGACCTACACGAAGGTATTCATAGTTGGACTAAACCGATCCATCAGACATCTCAAGGGTGGGGAAACTTGGTTCCAGCATACCCCCATACTACTTTGGGTGAGACCTTAGTCCACGCTCCGTGGGCTATTGTCGAAAGGGCCAGTAATGTAGGGATTTTTTTGGCTAACTAACTCCGAACCTGGGTCAAGACCCATCAAGCCAACACTAGGGGTTTCAATCTGTGTCCCAAGAATGTTTTGCAAACCTCCATTTGCCAATTTCTCTATTTCTGGTCTACTTTCAAGCACAAGGGTTGAATATCCACTCTCTAGCCTTCTCTTGGAAATAATTTGATGAGGGCCATAAGCCCACTCAACCACTTGTAAAAGACACATGTCTTTCAATAACCTCTTAACCTCTTGGGCAGCCAGTTTGGTGTTCACAATGAAGGGTCCTACTTCTTTAAGCAACTTAAATAAATAGCCTTTCTTCATAGGAGTAAAATGAACCTGATCTACATTCAAGCTCTGCCTGATAAATTCAAGGGAAAAAAGCCTCATTGGCACAAACTTTGGTAACCTGTAAGGCTTGACAGAGGCTCCATAAAGCCTAATCTCTGCATCCCCTTCAAAGATGAACCAATCTCCACACCTCACATCCTTACTCAATTGAAGAAATTCTTAAGCTTTAGGAAGAAATGTTGGGGGCAAGGTTCCATTCAAGGTCTTATAAACCACTGGAAGGATTAAAGAAGTGAACTCAAATAAACCACCATCTCCTGGATCACCTCTTATCAGGTCTATCTAGAATACCATTGACTGCTTTTTATTTATGTCAACAACATTTAGTCCCAAATCTATAAAATGTTCAGCATTCTGGTATAAAAATAGATAAGTAATAACTGAAGGAAACTTGAAGCACCCAGTAAGAGGCAAAGTCATGAATTAGGTATTGATAGTATCCACCTAGAATGTTGGAATATCTAGTACTACCTCTAGCTTCATCATTAAAGAGAAGAATCCCAGCACTAATTTATCAACCTGCTTAGAGTCTTCTTTTCCTAGAATCTTAGAAATTACTTGCAAGACAAGTCTTGTATCAACTTCAAAAATGTCTAAAGAGAAAAAATTCCCATCTAGAGAAAATTGACCAGATTTAGGAGCCAGGAAAGAGGTAACATGAGAATACTCCTGGGGGGACAGGTTATCATAATATGAAGCCAAAGACTCTTCAGTAAAGGTGGTGTAAGTTCCAAATACAAGGTAATTCAAAGCTTGGTGAATTAATTGTAAAGTTACTTGAAAAACACTCTCCCCTAACTGATTCATTACAAAACACTTATTGGGGTACATTTATGAGGCTAACCATTGAATAAATTCAGGGAACAAATGAGTCCTTGGGACAAAAGCAACTAAAACACATGACCTAACCATTTCCATGAATATAGGGGACTTTTTATGGTTCAGAATGACTTCTTGATACAGTGAAAGATGCTTAATTGTGTAGAGGGTATCAGAAATATCATATTTGACATCCATTAATGGGGTATGGATGGCTGAGGAAGAACTTACTTGTTTGGCCATGGTGTCTGTAGAAGATAATTGCTGGTGACAGTTGCCGATGGCAGTTGCTGATGACAGTTGCTGATGACAGTTGCTGGGACGGTTGCTAACTTAGAATGCTAAACTGGAGGCGAGGTTGCTTAGTACTAAAAACAAAAGACTAATGCAATGGATTTTACTTTTCTTTTATATATATGGTAAGACTAACGGAGGGAAACCCTGTAATTAATGTAACTAATTAATCGAGTGGTAGATGAAGTGATGGGGTACGGTGGGTGAGGTGGATAGTAATGAATGAGAGTGGTAGATGACGTGGAGGAGAAGAGGTGGAGTGAACTGATGGCAGTGGCCCGCTGCGGGGGTAGGGAGTGTACAGGAGGTTCATTAGGTTTGAACCCCCGCAGTGATCTTAGGCCATAGATCTTAGTCAACTACCTCGACATCATGGTCAACTGCGGGGGTTGACCCTGAGTTATAACTCGTGCTCGTTGTTTCCCTGCAGAGCACTTTACCCACCTCTTAAGCCATCGTTTGTTTATATTTCACAATACCGCTCAATCTTTAGCATATGAGTTGAGCCCCACCTTATATTTCATTTGATTGCTGCCAATAGTATAAATTAAATCACTACTTTCGGACTTTCAAACTCTCTTTTGATTTTTAAGCATAATATTTGATTTTTTATTTTATTTTTTATGATAATATTGAAAATGAAATTCAAATGATGATGGATGCTACAACACATGCCAAGTGGTCCATGTGGCCATAAGGCTCTAGTTGCATGCATAGGCTTTACTCCATGTGGCTATATCCGAACTTCCTTAGTTTTGTGCTTGTGGCCATTGATTTAGTTCCTAAATTTTAAGCAAGCCTACTGGCCACTGCCCTAGAACTACCCAAAACTTTCTAGAATCAAGTCCAAGAAAATCACAAGTATAGATAATCTATACTAAGGCTCATATATTTCCCAAACATGCCAAACACATGATAAACATTTAGACAAACATATGGTGAACATAGTATCTACAAGTCATGAATGCATATATGTTCATTGTCTCAATAATTTCATTAGAGAATCACCAAGAAGGCTCACTACCCTCTCAAGCTAGCTGCAACAACATTTTTTATTATAGACATTCATATAACCATTTAATAACTTATCGAATAATGAATAAGATCCATAACAAGAACACAACATTTAACCATGCCTTTAACCAGCATTTAACTAGATGAAGCCATGACAAACTAGTCATAAAATCAACACAGTAACCAATACATGTGCTCATTGATCTCAATAAGAAATAACACATAATAACATATGTATAAACCAACCAAGTTAGGTACTTCCACGTAACACCTGACCACAGATTGGGATGAACCAAATATCTCTTTCAGCCAATCAACCCCTTGTCATATTTCAAGCATGAATGTGGGATCACATGGGATAAACCAAAAAAGAACCAACTAGGGATTCTAGAGGCTAAACCACCTCAACCCTCAACCATAGTGTTTTCACCTAAAACGATACAAGAATCACCAAAACCAAACAAGCCTGGATGCCTCAAAATTTCTTCACCATACCTAGAGGAATTTTCCTATCTCCACCCACCTGTGAAGAGTTCCAAGAGAAAACCATCTCCACCCTCAACCCTCTGGAATTTTCCTTATACCACCTCAACCAATACTCAAAATCTATCGACAATCCAAATCTTAATCAAAATAGGGAATCCACTACATCATGGAAATCCAAGAAATGGACAAGGAAATGATGTACACTACTATCAATTCAAGCAAATCCCATGCCAATGACAGTAAACATAAACAATAAACCAAAGCATAAACCATGCATTAAAGCCCAACATGCTAAATCACATATATACATTGTTACCTGCAAATCCATAACTATGTTCTGCCCTTGCTTGTTTCTTTCCAAACTTCTCTTGCTCTCCCTTGCTTGTTCCTTGCTTACATGCTTGAGTCCTCCTTGTGTCCAAGCGCTTGTTCTTTCTTTCTTACTCTTATCTTCTCTAACTGAATTCTACAATGTCCAAGAGTGTGTTTGAATGTTCTCTTTCCTTTTTCTTTTTTCTTTTATTTTTCCTTTACTTTTCCTTCATTTTCCATTTCATGCATATCACTGTCCCTTAATATTCCTTTTCTCCTATTTTCCTTATTTCTTTTATTAAATTTCCATTTATTTCCTTTTTATGTTTCCAATGCCAATATCCATAGCCATTAATAAACCATATGTGATTCCCAATGTAATATATCCCCCTCCATTTAGCTTGGAATATGTGTCCCATGACCTTCGTTTTATTTTATAGATCGAAGTGGCTCCAGAAATAGAAATGGCCTTGAAAAAACTAAAATATAAAATTCATCATATGGAAGTGAAACTAGGACCCAATTGTAGTGCTCTTTTCCTTGATTACAATGGTACAAATGGAAGTCAAATCCGAGTTTGTATGCTCAAGATATGGATGGTCAAAATTCTAGTCAAACTAGGCCAAGTGGCAATCACTAATGAGGCAACAATTTGGTGAAGGGATAGTGCACAGAAAATAGTGGTTTGAAGGGGTGAAGTTTTCACCTATTTAATTTTCCTAATAACCCTTAAAAACTGCCAATGATATTTTCACCATTATTACTCTAAAAATAAAATAAAATAAAAATTTGGGGTGGCAGGTTGCCACACCTGCCACCCCCCGACAACATTCATATAAATATATTGAATATAATACATAGGGTGGAACACCCATTGATAGACCTGTCCAACCCATTAATACCATGGTGCCACGTATGAAGGAGCCGGAGGGGGTCAAACCTGCCCGACCTAGGTGGGTTGGCCCACCAACAGGCAGTTCCACATTTAAACCATTTCAAAAACTGTCGCACCATTTTAAAACAAAAAAACACTATTCAAATCAAGAACCGTGCCAACATGATATGGAGGAGCCTAAAAATGGAATCTCATGGTTTGGAACCTGGGACCTCTGTAACTAACAACTCCTTAACTGGGAACCACCAGCCAACAAGCCAAACAGCTTGGTTGGAAAATTGTGCCAAAAAACTTATATATAACCTAAAATTTCCATTCGACTAAGAGGAGGTGGTGATAACATGAGCATAATACCAAGTGTTACAGGTGGAACCAGGATCACCTAGGCTTAAGCGAGCATGGAAACTAAGAAAGATTCTGACAGAATCTTGGGAGAATATTTTTGCAGAGAATATTGAGGGAATCTAAAGATTCCTTGGAGATCTAGAGGTCACTTTCTCATAAATGACCTCAATTTCATAGTCATTTGACCCGATTTCATGCCATGAATCCAATGGTGATGTTCATTTATGCATCTGAGCTTTTCATTTTTCATCCATGACTGAGATTGGAGGTATAAGGGTCATTTATGTAAAGTTGATTGTATTTCATTTTTTTCTTCCATTTAATGAAAGAGGATGTTGGCTTAGTGGGTCCTGACCTAGGTTTAGCATTAAGTTAGCCAAGCAAATCCCTACACTATTGGCCCTTTAGGCATCAATCTGCGGAGCGTGGACTGAAGTCTCACCCGAGGCAGTATGGGGGGATGCTAGAACCAAGTTTCCGCACTGAGAGATGGTTATGATGTTGTTTTTTACCCCTTTATCTATCTTCATGCAGATCGATAATCCCATGAGGCTTATCGATATAACTTCCTCTTACCAGCCTATAGACCTTCGCGAAGGTCTATGACTGTCTTTCATGGACCCTAAACAGGCAACTCAACCACTTACATGCCTTTGTAATCACTCCTAAATCTATTATTATCCAAATCAGCTTAAGTTTTAGATATCCTTAACATGCATTAAGATATTCTTCTTGTAAATAGGTATTATTACTTGTGTTCATACAAAAATGAAAACATATAGATTTGCACATTAATACAACATTAAATCGTAAACCTAGTATTCATCATATCATAATCGCATTCATTCATAACAAAAGTAAATAGATCAAACATAGGTATTTCCATAGTAATATTCTTTATTAATGCTTCAGATCTTCTTACAGAATGAAACTGCCCTGCTCACTCGGCTGCAAGGGTCCGCACACTCATCTGCGGACTTCTACCCTAGGCCTCTACACACACAACTGCAAAGCCTTTCTTCTACTCTAATACCTTTCACTCTTTCTGCTAATGACCCATTACATTCATCATCATCACTACTACTACTTCTTCTACCTTAGACTCTTCTAAGACTCTCCTTTTTATACAATCCCATGGTCCATGGACCATGGGTGGATCTTCTAAAGCCCACACAACTTACATAAAAGAAGGGTGGAAACCATTTATGACACTTTACCTCTACACGCTCTGTGACCACAAATTATGGAGACTTTACACTTTAGATACAAAAACTTTGGCTTTCTGCCCTAAACTTGGGCTTTTAACCCCAAAATTGACTCTAGGGGACCTTGTCCCAACATGCCCCCAACACAAATGTTATAGACATATTTGGGCATTTAAACCCCAATCTCATATGTCCATAAACCAAGGGATTCTAAGACCCTAAAAGTGTTGTTTCATACCCTAAAGGAACAAGGTCAGCTAATTACATCATCTCCCAGAAGTTCTCGCTGAAAAACTACTCAGAACTAGTCAAAACTGGACATACAGACTGCTCAGTGCTAAGGGTGTGATGCATCTCACCTACTACATGCAAAGAGTGCGATGCATACTAGAAAGCTCTTCTGTAGGGTGCAATGAGAAATAGCAGACAAATGGCAAAGGCAGTTGGCTAGGTGGAAACCCAGAGAATCTTCTAGAAACTACCCATTTGGCACTTGCCTCTCTTAATTCGCCCAGGGATGAGTAAGAGATTATGAAATATCCAAGTGGAACTAAGAACTATTAGAGAAATGACACTAATCAAAATCCCAGAAACTGACTCACCCACCTGCAAATATCTAGATATTGATCCCTCATCCTAGAGATCCAGAGGCTGGAATTTTTTATTTTGTAAGGAAGTGTTGTTGGTTTCTCTGTGCAACAATGTATTGTTGGGTGATATAAGCTCTTCATGAGGTGAAGAGGGCTTTCATGCTAGGAGGATGGCGCTAGGTCAGACCAATGGGTTGTAATCCTCTCTTTTACTACTTCTATCAATAAAGCTACTTGAGTTTTCCTCCATATTCTTGTATATCTCTGAATCTTGTATTGATATATGCATTTGTATGGTTAATATGCATCTAATCCTATATTTTTTATGGTTATAGATCTCTATTCTTTGATGGTATTATGTTGCTTTGACTCTACAGGTGTTCTTTGAAGTGGGACAAGTAAGGAAGGAGCGGCGAAGCTCTGTCGAAGGAGGGAGGAAACAAGCAAGGAGCCAAGAGAAATACTGAGGTTGGTACTCTCTGCTTCTCTCTCATCTATCTCTCATAAAGGAAAACACAAGTAACTTTAGTTTGTTTGTTTCTAAGATAGCTACCCGTCTTAGTGGGACTAGTAGCTCTGAATGGACACTAGTTTTACCGATAACAAAATGGTGACTCCACTGGGGGAAAATTGGGAAGAAAACTTGAAGAAACTTTATTGGTAGAAGGTCGCTCTTGAACATGACACTTTCACTCCATCACCATGATTGAGTCAGGTTGGGTTATTCTGTTCACCGGTCATATCACCATTTTTCCTCTGTACCATCCATTTTTGGGGTTAACACTAACAATCCATTTCAATGTCACCGATATGTTCAAGAGAAGTCGCTCAGATAATTCACCAACCCAGCTTCTATCTCATGCGCTCCAATACATTCACACTTCATTCTTTCATGACCACTACCCTGAACCTTGTATCATCAGATCGTTTTCACCTTCGCAAAATCATTTGCTCCATTTTGTGTTGTAGATGTGGGATTCATTAAGGCCCTCCTACGATGGGTCACTTCTTGTCGACATCATCTCATTATCCAAGAACTTGAGTTAGGAACAACCCTTTCAGTACTTTGAAGCTTGCATGCCTCAATGACAAGTTTCTCACTTCCGACGACAGGTTTACATCAATGGCCTTCGACCAAAAGATTCTACGTGGTGTTCGACATCGACTCATGTATTCACACCACATGAATTGTACTGTAGTATCTTGAGGGTCATTATCATTATTAGTGATTCCTCTCGTGCCTGTTAACAACTTACATCATTGGCTAGTAATCGGGCGATGTCTTTCCATGTTTGATGCCAGAACATCTTTTCACATGGATCGACTTGTACTTTGGGCGAAGGTTGAACGAGTTTTGAAGACCCTGAATCTAGTTTCATCCATCCGAGCTGCGATATATTCAACAAAATAAAGACATCAAATGTACATCATAGCTGCACAGATAATCATCCGAGCTAAGGGATGATGACTCTACCAGAATCATCAGTCTGCCACATAGACAATTGTCTGTCCTATGTACATGAAAATGAATTTATAAAGTTGAGCATGGGAATGCTCGCCTCAGCTAGATCATGAAAGTATTATGAAGATAATGTATTGTATTGTATCTTATTACAGGTCACCTTCCAGTTCGAAAAACCTCGGATCCTCATGATAACACATTTCACCCGACATCAAAAGATTTACGACCTCATGCTTTAGGGGGCAATTGTTATCGACATATTTGGGAATTACAACCCCAATCTCATATGTCCATAAACCAAGGGCTTCTAAGACCCTAAAAGCGTTTTTTCATACCCTAAAGGAACAAGGTCAGTTGATTACATCATCTCCTAGAAGTTATCCCTGAAAAACTACTCAGAACTGGTCGAAACTGGACCATACAAACTGCTTAGTGCTAAGGGTGCGATGAATCTCACCTACTACATGAAAAAGGTACGATGCATACTGGAAAGCCCTTCTGTAGGGTGTGATGAGCGAGAGAAGACAAATGGCAGAGGAAGTTGGCTAGGTGGAAACCCAGAGAATCTTCTAGAAACTGCCCATTTGACACTTTCCTCTCTAAATTCGCCCAGGGATGAGTAAGAGATCATGAAATCTCCAAGTGGAACTAAGAACTATCATAGAAATGACACTAATAAAAATCCTAGAAGCTGACTCACCACCTGCAAATATCTATATATGGATCCCTCATCCTAGAGATCCAGAGGCTGGAATTTTGTATTTTGTAAGGAAGTGTTGTTGGTTTCTCTGTGCAACATTGTATTATTGGGTGATCTAAGGCTTTCATGAGGTGAAGAGGGCTTTCATGCTGGAAGGATGGAACTGGGTCAGACCAATGGGTTGTAATCCTCTCTTCTACTACTTTTATCAAAAAAGCTATTTGAGTTTTCCTCCATATTCTTGTATATCTCTGAATCTTGTATTGATATATGCATTTGTACGGTTAATATACATCTGATCCTATATTGTTTACGGTTATAGATATCTATGCTTTGATGGTATTATGATGCTTTGACTCTATAGGTGTTCTTTGAAGCAGGACAAGTAAGTAAGGAGTGGGCCCTGAGTTCCACGATCACACCTGCTTGCAATGTGTGAAGGAATACACTTGGGAGCGC
Source organism: Pinus taeda (assembly GCA_000404065.3). Lineage (NCBI taxonomy): Eukaryota > Viridiplantae > Streptophyta > Pinopsida > Pinales > Pinaceae > Pinus > Pinus taeda. Next base: position 63,962 of record APFE030900162.1, read on the forward strand.
GACCAAGTCGAGACCAATGTTCCTTAAGGAAGCCTTGTTAGCATCTGCCTCCACACTTAGGGATCCATCAGGCAGCGCGATGCCCTGAGGATCCAAAGAGTGAACCATCTTTGTGGCTTCAATCATTCTTAGAGCCAAACTAGTCGATGTTGCGCCGCTCTTCCCTACACCTGCCTGCAGTTGAGTAGTTTGGATCTATAGCATGTGTGGACCCATCTAGAAGTCAACCAAAGCTTTCTTCTGCTACTGCTCAAACTGTTGCATTAGTTTTGTTATCATGTCCCTTACCTTATCCCCAATGTCATCTAAGTCACCCTCTATTAAGGTGATTGGGTCTAGGGTCGACTTAGTGGCCTTGGTCTTTTTGTGTGCCGCTTCCTTCTCCTACTCCCAATTCCACTTCACCCGAAAGGGAGTGCTTTCAATATTTGCACCACCCTGCTTTGATCTCTCTTCTTCTTCTATCTATGGTGAAGGGTATTTTTGACTTCTGTAATAATCGCACTCTTCCTCCCATTCCTTCGAGGCACGCTCTTCTTCTACTGTGGCTTTTTGTCAGCTTCCTTCCTCTTTTTAGACAACTGATGAATCTTTGATTAGGCTTCTTTCTTCTTCTACCTTCCCGTGGACTTACTAGACCTGATGGAAAAATATAATGTTGTGCGCCACTTGGCTGGCCAACAATCAAGGACTGTTGTTGTGGCATCATCCATCACGAGGTATGGTAGATCATACCACTTCTGATCTGGGTCTTGGCACACACAAATGGAGATATAGTGGAAGTCCACTTTGAACTCCACATATCCTGACAACTTCTCAAAGATAGTTGGTGACAATCATGGCTTGCGATTGATGGCTGCGTGAATTCTTGACTCCATCAACACCCAAAATATTTTACTCTCTCAGACCCGTCTAGCGTCCTTCGTGGCCCATAGCAAAGAAAACTTTTCTACTTCTGGCAGATATTTCACGTTCAGAGGAAATTGGCTATATTTTGATAGTTCCCACACAACCAACAAAATCAAAAGAAACATCTATGAGTTGTGGAACATTTTGATGTGGTCCTATGCCTCCTTGTAGTTCGCAAGGAACTCGCTGCACAGGTAGTGTGCCCAGTTGAATTATACTCCCTCTGCACATTGAGCTGCTAATGAAACCACTGGTGTCGGCACCTCGTCTACGCGACACTTCCTCATCACCTTACCGACCAAGATTTGGGTGGCCACCTTCATTGCGGGGTCCGTAATACTAGAAATTGAATATGTGTGTGACTTCTTGAGAAGTTTAAACTTGTCCATCATTCTTTTGGCGAGGTTGTGCTCGCCAATATTTCCACCAAATTCCTTGGCCGGATTCAACCCTGAATGGGGTAGTAGGGTGATCATATGGATCAGCATGTCAGTTATAAGTATCGGCTCTCCCAACCACAGACACCCATTGTACACTAGGCACAACAATTGCTTGATAACTATCAAATTTATGTGAACACGGTGGTAATGCGACACCCATAGAAGATTCAACATTCCTTCCTTTTCCATCCCTCCAATCCACTTCAATGGCTCTAGCACGATGACACTCAATTTCTTGTAGAATACACCCTGCATGAAATTATCAGTAACCAGCTGGGGGAACCACTCAGTGTCCCACAAGTCCCAATCCTCTAATTTCAGATGTGGGACATGCACCAAGTGCATACCTTCAAATGTTATGTTTTCTAGAAGCAGGGGTGTGTTAAGGAGAAACTTTCCTTCATCAGGGTCCTTTGAGACCTTTACCTTGCCTTGGCGCAGAGGAATGTATTCTGGAAGCTTTGAGATAATGTCTACGCCCTCAATATCAATGTCCTTTGTGCCCATATCAGTTTCCTTTGTGCCTTCATCAACCTCTAGGTTTACCACCTTGCCTTTCTCCTCCGTGGTGGGCTTCTCTTTTCTCTGATGCTTTGTTATGAAACCAGCTCAAGAAAAATATAGAAAAGATAGATCAATGCCTTAAAATTTAGCCTCTTCGAGGGGGAAACTTCCTTTACATTACATAAATGAACAATTCTTGGATGATACAAATGAAAAGACCTCCTTTCTATATATAGGAGTCTAAGGGGTCATAACATAATCTGAGCCGACATAACAATAATAATGTAAGGGCACAATAATAACAATAGTGGGCTTCTATGGGGCACAATAGTAACAATATGGGCACTACATGGGTACATCAATATAATAAGTGGGTTGTACTAATAATAATAAGGGGTTACACTAGTAGGATAGGGGCCTAACATGCCCCTCTCCTTCAAAAAGCGTTGTCCTCAATGCTTGAGTAGTTCTTGATGCTTCTGTATAAAATTCTTGTCCTCCCATGTGGAATCTTCACCGGGTAAGTTCTTCCACTTAGTGAGAGACTCTAAAATTGATCAATTTCGTAGCTGTCGGGTTCTTGTTTATATGACTACTCCAAGTTCCAATATGATTTTTCCTTCCTCTTCAATTTCTGGCAATATTGTTTGAATTGGGATCTTTTGCAACTTTTGAGTAAGTGGCCATACTTCTTCGTCCTTCTTCCATTCATCCCTTGCTTCGTTTATCCAATCCAGTTGGATAATAGAAATAACACAAAACAATGCTTCCAAATCCTCATCCTTGAAGAGTCTTCCCATTCGGTAAGGTCGCCATTTTTTAAGTGCATGTAGTATTGCCAACATTTCCTTCTCATAAATAGCTGGCTTGAGATGTAGCAGTAAAAATACACAATCACCTACATCAAAACAGTTTTCACTACGATGTTGATCTACCTATTGTTTCGTTTGATTTTGCATCAAAGTGGCGTTATCCTTTAAAAGTTGGAGAACTTGTTGTTGATGCTCGATGTGATATTTCACTGCTTGAACCTTTTTCTTCTTGATATGTCCTTCTATCTCTA
>APFE030900164.1:0-10086 GCA_000404065.3 Pinus taeda
ATGAAACTTCAAAGCAAAAACACATCATCATAGTTTGAAGTACTTATTGAAAGAACATTTATGTTCAGAAGAAAAATGAAAATGGGTTACAAAAGGGCTAGGTTATGAGTTGAATTACCTAAAAGATGGAAAAATTTATATGGTGATATATATACATTTAATAAAAAGTAAGAAATATATGGTTTACTATGTGTTATGTCTATTCCAAAATATAATTGGATGGAAGAAATAAGGACAAAATGGAAATAAATTTGGATGGTATGTAAGATCATTGAACAACTATAGGAGGATACAAGTGAAGTAGATAATTTATGTGGTTTATGTGGTGGAATGAACTAGTATGTTATCAATATCACTTATATTTAGGCAAGAATTACCAACTAAAAAGAAAATTCCACGTGGAATTACACACTTATCCTATTGGAGGACATTCAATGTCCTTAAAAGCTTACCACATGATCAAGAAGGATTTTTACTCTATGGAGTTCTTAAAACTAATATTCAAAAAATTCTTGTTGAATGTGTGGCTTTCCAATGGAATAAGGGAGAGTAAATTAAGACCTTGTGGTTACTACAACCATTAACTTAGCCTAATCAAAATTGGGAAGAAGTTTGAATTGACTTTATTATAAGCTTACCCAAATTTGTAATAGAGAATGACATCATGATAGTAGTGAATTGACTAGAAAAGTGTGCCCATTTTATTTTCTCACCATTTTAAATAAACTACAATAGTAGTAAAATTAAGGTAAATAATTCAAAATATACATAGAATCCCCATGATTATTATAAATGATAGAGATATAATATTCAATATTTTGTTTCGGATTGAATTATTTTTTTATTTGGGTACTCAATCAACTCATATATCTTCTTACCGCCATAAGTATAATGGGAAAAATGATATTTTGAATAATTGTTTAGAATTATATCTTCATTGTTTTGCATTTGATAAATAGACATAATGGGCTAAGTGGTTATCACAACACCTACTTCCATACTTCATAAAAAATGTCCACATTAGTGGAACTTTATGGTATCATCATTGATACTTTAGATACCCCCTAAGATGGATGATGAAGGTCCTAGAAATGAAGGGAATATATGGAACCAACAAGAGGTCCTCAAACCATTGAAGGAAAACATAGCTATAGGACAAAATAGGATGAAAAGATAGGTAGATCAATGCCATAGTGAAAGGGATTTGAAGTAGTGGATTAGGTACTTTTGGGGTATAACTATAAAAGGAAATAATCCTTGAAGAAAGGATTAAGTAGATTTGAAATCAAGAAATTATTGAGTAACTCTTGAAATTAAAGAATTTTTTTTTCTCCTATATCTTATAATAATCTCATTTCTCATTTTTTTTACATTGTTTTATTGTAAAAGAATGTTTCCCCATAAAATAGGCAACACATAGGATATGTTGGTGTTTGTAGTATAATAGATATAGATATATGGAGAGGATCCATGGGATAATTAAACCATTGTAGGAAACTTACTCTACATGGGTAGCCTTGTCATCCAACCATCCTTCTAGTGCCAATGTTATTGATAAGTTGAAGTGAAATTAATCAATAGTTAGTATTTCCCTCAATGATAATTCCCAATTAGATATTACACTATTTGGAAGAAGGAATGCATCTAAATTTTTTTCTAATAACCATTACTAGTTTTGAAGTTTACCAGTTATGCCCTAATCCAATAATTATGGTTTCTAAAATGAAGAATGAAATAAAACTAATATAATATGAAAACATATGCACCTTTATGAACTAACAATAATAATAAATAAATAAATAACCACACATGTTTTTTTCATTAACCTAGGAAATAATGTGCAGTGAATAAAGACAATAATATGAGTATGTGATTATGAACCTAGAATAATCTAGAATTAGAATAATCACCTATAAATCTATAATGCACACATATTCAGAAAACAATTTCTATAGGGGAATAAAGATTATAGTAACTACAGATAAGATTAAATCTACAATGTGAGGCACATTGTTACCACAAATCCACTATTTATGAAAGGTAGTAGAATAGTCTACAAACATGTGGCAACAACAATATCAAATGTTTTGTAGAAAATAACTTTAGCAACAAAGGATGTTTGCATCATCAAAATTTTATCAAGAGTACATGAAATATCTAAGATATAAAATCCATTTTCTTGAATACAAATACTATTTATTAAAATTCATTTTACCACTTACCCTTCTAAATCCCTAACTCCTAGCCTTTGGTTTGCAAACTATTTTATTTATCCCAAATAGATTGATGATGAAAGATTAATAAAAATGTTCATAAATTACTATTTCTTAAATAATGTACATTCAAACATTAAATTTATCTTTAGTTCTTGCAGGAGGCCATCTTGGATTTTAACACAAATTTGTCTCCTACAATGTAATCAATTACTTCCATACCATGGGTATTCTTTACCACTTTTCCTAGGACTTACCTATTATGAGATTTCATGCCTTATTTTAAATTTGCACTTCATCTTACTCCATTTGATATTGATTCTTGTTATTATATTGATGTTCATGCATTAGAGTTTCATCCTCTTTTGTAGATAACATTTGTAGGGTCTATATTATGTAATAGAGGCTCTTCCCATTATTGATATTTGGCATCCATGTATTTGTTGTCCATTCCTTTATATATAATTTCTATAGATTAAAATGTGTAATCACGTTTTATTACCAGTAACTAAATAAGTTGCAAACATACAAAAATTTAAATCATGCCTTAAAAATATGCATTTAACATAAACGACTCAATGGTAACTTGAGAGGAGTTAAAATCTACTTACGTAAGTATGATCTTTGATTCCTTTTATGATGATATTAGAGAGACTTCCATCAAATGCTATGTTTTCAAGTTGTTTGGTTGTTGAGAGTGTGTTATAAAAAGTTAGACATCTAAAACAAATTGTAATAAATATCCTAAAACCTACATTATAGAAGTTATAAAGCTTATTGAGACCTTTCCAACAATATAAGGAGAGTGCAAGATAGAGTTCAGAGTCAAATTTTATGGTTAATATAATAACCAATGTGTTTTTGAAGCCACAAAATAGAATGTTTGCCATTTAACAAAGTTTCTAACCTAACAAGAACTATAATGAATTCTCTTTTTTTTTTTATAGGTCTCAAAATATCAATATTTTCACGCTGATTTTGAAAAGCGTTGATATAGTATCAATGTTTTTTTGGATCATATTATTGAAACTTAAAATTTTCTTATGTATTATGTATGCAATTTTTTTAACATTTTAATGATTTTTATACCAACTTTGAGAAGTGTTGATGTAACATATTCCCCCTTTTTTGGCTTATTTTTTTCACATTAAACTTTTTTATGTATTAAGTATGGATAATTTTTTTTAATCTTTTTTAAAATGTTGGTGATTTTCATGTTGATTTTGAAAAGCATTGATGCACCATCAATCTTTTATTTTTTTCTTAGGGAGGCATATTTATTTTTGACACTTCAAGATTTTCTTGTATCTTAAGTATGTATATTTTTTAAATTTATTTAATTTAACCATTTTTTAAGTTTATATTCTTCTTCCTCTTTTTCTTCTGCGATGTATGTTTTTTAAAGGTTTTTAAAGTTAATATTTTTTTGTTTTTTTCTTTGCAATGTTTTTTTTCTAATGAAATTTTAACTTTTTTCTAAAAGTTAAAAAAATATAAAATTCATATTTAGAAGTTAGGATGCTTTTTATATATTTATTAATTTAATTAGTATTCAATACACATAAACGATTGGTCTGAAAAAAATAAAAATTTTAAACACGATGACAAAATACACAAGTTTTGGCATATAGATATAATTTGAAAGAAAAAGCATACAAGTTTGGGAACATTTCAATAAAAATGATGTGTCAAATAAATGGATTTTTAGGGCAAAATTGAACAGGAAAATTTAAAAAAGTAACAATTTTATGAAAAACTTTATGAATTTTGTGTCAAAGATGATAACATTTGAATTTTTTTCCAAAAAATAATATTCACATAAAAAGTTTTAGTAACAATAATTAAATTAAAAAAAAAATTGAAAAAATTAAAAACAATTTTAACAAAATAATTCAAATTAAAATAAATTATTCAGGAAGCGAATTGAAAACAAACCAAAAAATGTTTAAAAAAGGGTTCAAATACATTTAAAACAAAAATTGTAAAAGAAAAAAGAAAATTATTTAGGAAAACAAGGAAAAAAAATGAAAAATCAAAGCATTATAAACTAGTTGAAAACAAAATTATTAAAAAAAGAAAGGATAAGGAAGAAAATAAATGTAAGGAAAAAAAGAAAAAAGAAGAAACTAAAAAAGGATTAAATGATTACAAAAAAAAGTGTAATATGAAGCATCGCTGCTTAGTACCTACTGATCATGCAATTAGTAAATGATAACAATTATTGAATGAATGAGAAAATTCATAAATCTAATAATGAAACACTTTTGAATATGATGAAGGAAATTAACAAAACTAATTAATGGAATAAATAATCTTGGAGCAAAATAAGGAGGCGTAGTCTAACTTATAGGTGAAATGACATTTTTCACAATCATTTTTCTGGTTAATTTTAATCAAAATCGATAGATAATTTTAAAAACTTGAGATTAAATTGTTTAATCTTCATAAAATGAGTGCGCAATTTTTTCACGGTGTTGAATTCATTTATATATTCAAAAATGTATTTTAAACAATAAAAAATCTTGAAATTGTATTGCTGGATTTTGATGAATTCTGACGAAAAAGGTTATTTCTTCTATAAGTTAGACTACGACAAATAGAGATAGGTGCATAGATAATTTTGGATGGAACATTAGCCCCAACATTACCATTTATCACAAAAGTTAAACTTTTATTGAAAGGTGTTTGTGCACATTTTATTCCATCTTTAGCTTATGGGACCATATAAGAAGGAGAAAATAACAAATGTAATACTATCCTTTACATTAAATAATATATATATATATATATATATTATATATATATATATATATAATATATATATATATAATATTATATACTATTAAAAACAAATAATTTCTTTGAAAGCTAATTATTGTAACAAACTATTTATTTAACTTTAAATTTATACTCATCTTAATTCAATGGAAAATAAATAATCTATGGTAGAATTTCTACATCAAAAAAATGAAATTGATATGAAGTATCTGGTGTCGTCTTAATCGTGTGGAAAAGAAATCATACATAATAAAATATCTTATAAAAGAAAATGCAATGTCTATTATATTCAAATAAAAAAATTAGTTACAAAAAGGCTTAAGTGTATTCCTGAAATTAATTTTTTTATTTTATATTTTTAAATAATGATTCAAATTGTGAAGACAGACAATAAAATTTTGTCTATTATAGTGTTGAGTTACATTTTATTTTTTATATTTCATCATGATTTAAATTGAATTGTTAAGGTATATAATATAGGTAAGGTTTACCAAGGAAAATGATTGAACCAAGTCCATTCAATAATAAAATACAGCAAGGGAAAAGAATTGAAGCAAATTAGCAAGGAAAAAATCAGTGTAATATGCAGTGTTGTTTCTTTTGTTTTTTAAATGAGCCAGTTTCCATGGTTAGTAAAAGATCAAAACATAGATCGAATATCTTTTGAAAATAAAAATATTAATCATGGAAAAATCCATCAATTTGGATTTGTTTTTTAAATTAATTTATGACACTTGGTGATTAGAGGTTTTTTCTTATTTTTTTCATTTTTTTAGTTATGAAAATTTGATTTTAAACCACACAAATTAGTCATCCACCAATTTGGATTATTTTGTAAAATTAATTTATGACACTTGGCGATTAGAGGTATTTTTATTTTAATTTTTATGAAATTGATTTTAAACCGGCACAAAATTAAGTCATCACCAATCAAATTAGAAATTCAAATTTTAAAAAATTCAAAAAATAACTTTAAATTTTTAGAAAAGTAAATATTTAATTTCTAAAAACATTAAATAAACTTTGGAAATAGTTTCGTAAAAAAAATGCAAATTAATTCAAAGTCAAAGAATTTGATGAAAATTGATTCAACCTTCCTTCGACATATATAAAAGGAGAAGATATCAAAATTGAAAAGAATAAAAAATTAATTGCTATTTGAATATTTAAAAAATAAAAAGTTTAAATATTAAAAAAATAAACAAATTGAAAAGGAATCAAACATATCAAAAAAAATAAACAAACCAAGAATAAATTATAAAAAATAATAATAATGATATGGAGGAAAACTTTACAAAATATTTAAAAACAAATTAATAATATATTACAAATGTTTTACAAAAATATATAAAAAAATATCTATTTAAAAAATCATTAAAAATAGAAAATGAAAATAATAAAAAACATTAAAATAATATTTTAAAAAGTGTATTAGAAAAATATTGAATGTGTTTGATGATCATATCCAAAAGGAAAAAGCACAGGGTGGCCCGTCAATTCTCTGGATCATCAACTCATCCACTCAACAGGGTTTGATGATTATGTATAAAAGGGAAAAGCATAAGGAGACCCATTGTTTCCATGGTTCGCTAACATAGCCAACTTCATAGTCGTCGTCCAGTTCCCTCACTTCGTCAAAGGAGAAAATCAAGATCTTAAAAAAGAATGTCTCTTACACTTCAATTGGGGTAATCTCTTTAATTTGGGGCCTAATCAGATACTAATAAGGTGTGTGAAGGAAGGTAAATTTTATGACACCCTCTCAGTTTGTCATGATGGACCCTATGGGGGCCATTTTTCTACCATGAGAACAACCTAAAAGATCCTATAAGAATGAAACTATTGGCCAACTCTTCATAAATATGCTGAGAGATACAATGCACAGTGTGATGAAAACCAAAGGATGGGGATACCCACTTTAAAGGATGAAATTCCTTTATAACCTCGAGTTTCTTTTAATCCAATTGAGAAGTGGGGCATGAAATTCTGAGAATTGATGGGTTTCCCTACCCCTTTGCCTTTTGGACATGGTCATAAAACCTACTATTTATTTATGGTTCCAAGATCTGAGAACCTCACTCATTGATGCTTGGTTGCGCAAGGATTGACAAAGCGTCAACTCAAGATGTATAGATCCATTTAACATCGTTTTCGTGTGAATAGGCCTTGAGTGAGGCATTTTGGTTATGTAAAGGACTCATGGTTACATAATTACTTGTCTATGTCTTATTCAACAAACTCCCATTTTCATTATATATGTGTGTGTGTGTGTGTATTTAATTATAGTTAATTTTAATCTAATTATTATATATATATACGAGAGAGAGAGAGAGGAGAGAGAGAGAGAGAGAGAGAGGAGAGATTAGACAATCATACAGTACATATAGATATATATATAATATACATATGTTGGAAATAATACTGAGAGGGGGGTGAATCAATATTATATGGTCAATCATTTTCTTTTTCAAACCCAAAAAATATACGCTACTTCAGTTAGAGAAAACTGCATATATATGCAACTACAGATAAGGAAACCTGTGTATACCATACAAACTTATAATTTAAAATATTCTACAGATGTTGAACATTAATCTGTGGATCAGGATCATATAAACAATAAGCAGCAAAAGAAAAATACAACAGAAGACAATCACACACAAGAACACAAGATATAAGGTGGAAACCCAATGTGTGTGAAAACCACTTGCTGTGATATGTCTCTATCTTTTCAATTAGAAACTTCTTTTTAGAATGATTCTATACTGGTACAGTCGTTTACCAGTACACATGCTGCTACCTACAGAGAGCTACAACCCTATCTCATTTTCCAGCTTCTCCTGGAAGGGAGCTACAACCCCCTTAGTTCTTGTACTAGTTGAGTTACTAATATGCAGGCTACTACTTGCAAAAGACTACAACCTTCTCTTCCTTCTAGGGACCACATTTCATAAATTTTCAGACTAGATCCACAAATAACATCAATCAAACATCAAGAATTTTTGCATCAACCAATCCTTTTCAACCATGCAAAAACTGAAATCAAAATAAACACTTTTGACCGACTGTACCAGATCATGAATAACAGCAATCACACCACAGCTTGAACTAGAACACTGTAGCAATAAACAGAAGCAAGCTAGAACAGTAAAATCAAGAGATGTACAGCTCCTCTATTCAGACCTAACGTGCAGATTATAAATTCATTCTGTTCAAAACATTCAGATATTAGTTAACCCATATTATCAGATTTATAGATCAAGCGTGCGCCACATATCACAGATCAAAATCATATAGAGATACCATTATTCCAGCCTTAAGATTTTGACCCATCAATAGAACTTATCCTTCTCCTTGCGCTCAGGTTCCTTCTTCATTCAGATTCAGATCTGCACCATAACCCAATCACAGTATTCCAGATCTAGCACTTTATCAGATATTCAATGATTCAGAAGATACCTTGCGAAATGATCTCCTTCCTCTTTTATAGCCGTAGGATTTTCACAATACCACGGAACAAGAACCATAAAAATTTAATACCATGGACCCAATACTTGGGATCATCACTTATGACGAGATACCATGGCACAAAACCATAGCATCAAAAACTATCAGACTAATACAATGAACCAACCATAAGATTTCCCATGCGTGCATTTTTTTCTGCATGAAAGTGTATGAACTATTCTCTGCATGAAAGTGCGTGAACTTTTCTCTGCATGAAAGGAACATTTCTCTGCGTGAACTTTTCTGCACTATAATTTATCATCTAAGATGAGTGGGTTACCATCAAGTACAACATATGTATCATAATGCCAACAATCTCCCCCTTTGGACTTGATGGCAACAACAATCAATCACTCTCCCCCTTTGACATCAAGGACAAAGGGGCAGACTACCATACTCCCCCTGAGTACCCGTGGAAAACTCTGAATGAGCTCCCCCTTTGTATATGTTCTGTGCTGAAATGTTATCTACAAAAACATGTTCTACAAGAAAGAACATGACTCCATACATTATATGTAACCTTCCTCAAACATACATACATTTATCTCCCATCCAAGTGGGAATACACTAGATAGACACAACTTATTCATCCTAGGCATAGTGGGGAAACAAAAATAGGTCTTTACATGACCTTGATATGAAAACAAGTACATGACATAGAGACAAGAACAATTATTAGCAAAATCAACATTCAGACCATCACACTTTGATCTACTCCACCAGAAATGTCTTGAGAAATTAAACCAAGGACTTCTAAGATAATGCCAACAATGTATCATTAGAATAATATATGCTCCCCCTGAACCTGTGCCAGATGATCTCTGATAGACCCATTTGACCCACATAGACCGAAAAATGTACATGTATCCACCTGAATACTGTTAGATACCTATACCAATAGGTTTCATATTTCATGATTGGAGATCAAAGGTCTAAATATGCTCTGCTTTGATGATGCAAAGATCACATATTTCCTCAAAAAAGGACAAATGCCTGTCTCAGTTTTGACATGAACTTAATTTTGATGGATGGTCCAACAGTTTAATCTGGATCATGCCATGTTTTCAATTTACTTGTTGTAGAATAGAGAATGATATCTGTCCAAACTGTTTAATCTTGGCAGATCAGTAGATAGGTAGAGAAACAAAGGTTCCCAACTGTCTAATCTGGGACCTTGGAAGGAATAAGGGTAGCATTAGATAGGGAATATGAGAAAAGCCAATAAAAGAAAAGGCATGCAAAGGGTCTGCAAGTCCAAGTGCACCCTCCAAAGAAGAAGAAAAAATGTTAGGTGAAATAGGTGGGTAGGTAGATGGGGTTGCAGAAATTGTTTATCTTCCAAGTCAAAGTTGCTGAAACATCGTCAGGAAGAACAGCACTGGAGCATGACTAACTCCCCTGTCTTTCATTTGTAAAATACTCATTACTAACTCCCTTCCCCAAGTTGCATAAAGCTTAAGAGATTCAAATGTTTAACATTCTTATGGTTTGGAAAGGCCACATCTCTTGTGCAAAATCTTTTCATTTTGAACTACTCCTCACTCATGTGTTTTCTTCATATTAACTACTAACCCTACTACTTAGCTCC
>APFE030900166.1:0-10899 GCA_000404065.3 Pinus taeda
CGACATAAAATTAATAATGTAAGGGCACAATAATAACAATAGTGGGCTTCTATGGGGCACAATAGTAACAATATGGGCACTACATGGGTACATCAATATAATAAGGGGGTTGTACTAATAACAATAAGGGGTTACTCTAGTAGTATAGGGGCCTAACACATTAAATCTCATGGGTGGAAATCTTAATATTTTTTTAACAATCATCTCTTCCTTTACCTCTTCACCAAGTCCTCTAGTCATATTAGTCACTTCATTAACTTGAAGAAAGTATTCTACTATTGTTTCATTTTGACTCATTCTCAAGCTCTCAAACCTCATTCTAAAATCTTGAATTTTTTCCTGCTTGACTTTGTCATCTCCTTCATGAATCTGATTAAGATTTACCCACACTTCCTTAGTTGAATTACAGTCTCCAAACCTCCTTCCTTTACATACGCTGTCTTCGTGTGATCTTCATGTCGCGCCATCACCTCATAGCCTGAGTCTCCAAAGTTGCTATCATCATTAGTGGATCTACTTGATCTTGCAATTTTGTTTCACCTCTATGTTGTCAAAAACCTGCCTCTTGCATTCATTGCATTCAATATGATGCCTTCAGTTGTTGTTCATGGTGCTTTTCGCCGTGTTGCTGCTACTATCGTATCTTTTTGTCCTTGTCTATGAACAACTTGATATCTTCGTGAGTAGACAAGCTCATAGATGTTTGATCGACTGCATCTCCAGGTGTACTTTGAACGATGTCTTCAAATCTACTCTCTTGGAAACCATTGTACCTGCACTAATGAGAGGTAGATGAACACCTGCAATACCTGGAGACATGGAAACACTCATGGAAATTAATATGTCATTCAAAAACCAAAATGAACTAGAGAACTGACTTGCAACATACTTGTGTGAGTGATCATGAAGGTTGAGCAATTCCTGTTGGGAGGTCGGGAGACTAACTTCCAAGACTATGCAAGATAGAGTCTAGGCTACTGGGAGACTGAATAACTGTCAGAACTACACAATGCACAGTCCAATCTGGATGTTGACTATTAGAATTATGCAATGACCAATCTCAGCTGGCAATGGCTATAGGCTCTGTTATCACCAAAATAGGTCACGAATAGGTTGTTGATCAGACTATCTCAGTGTAATTATTTCAAACCAAGATTTTCGCTAAGGTTTAGCCTCCTCGGCCTGAGAGGGCTCTCTCAAGGGTTAATGATATTGATTAATGATAATATAGATAGCTAACTCTATTGGTTTTGTATGTTTGTAGGTTGAAAAGATCAAGGCTTGCTACCATTGGGCTATGAATTCAACAAGCCAATAAATTTAGTGGCAAGGTTTCTTGACATGAAAGCTGAGAAAAATAAGGTTCTTAAACAAAGACAATTCATTCAATAACATAGGTCAAGAGAGTCATTCCATTACTACAGGAAGTCAGAGCATAGGGTTATGAATTCTGAGTAATAGTAATGAAATATACTGCTGATGGTTCAAAGGTGGTTTACTCACAAGATTCTGAAAAAACACAGCCATCTCATTACTAAAGGAAGTCAGAGCATAATTTTATGAGTTTTGATTAAAAGCAATGAGATCTATTTCTCAACACAATCACTTCATTACTAAAAGAAATCAAAGCACATGGTAGTGAATTTTGAATAATAGCAATGTGATCTAGTGCTGGTGGTTCAAATATAAAACACAACCATCTTATTGTTGAAGGAAGTCAGAGCATTAGATTACGAATTCTAAGTATTAACAATAAGATCTACTACAAGTAATTAAAATAAAACATACATCAAGAAAGGATGGAACTTTATAAAACTCAGTTTTGTTCAAGAAAACCTTTCTGCATTACTGATTGTATTCCTTCACATAAAGCAACAACTGGGCCAAAAATCTCCAACCATTTGTGCATTACATCTTGTCCAATATATAGAGTTCATTACATGACTTAGATTCCTCTTCTAGCATGAGGGAAATTCAAATTCATCCTACTATGACACCTATTGATACTTAAAAATAACTAGTAAATGCAAATGACAGCTAACTAGCAGTACTAGAGACTTAATACAACTAGGAGTGCAACTCCTTATTATGACTAAACCACCTTGACTAAATATTGAATGCATTTTTTTATAGATGCGACCTCATGAAGTCGAATTTGATGAAGCCTCCCACGTGGTCACCTGACTGCTAATGACAAACCTTAGAAATTAGGTAACATGTTTCCCTGTTTTTAGGTTCAGATCCTTGAACATTGGCACGTGGGATAGAGCCTTTATCTCCTCATCCATGACACATTTTATGAAATTGAAGGAGGTTTTTTTACCACCTGTTATATAAAACAAAAACCTCTCCTGGTTTTTTAAAAAACTCCTCCAACTGTCCAGAATATGTCCTTGAAAAACACGTGTCAAACAGGAAAAATCCATTTTCTGAAATTAGGGTCTCAATGAAAGCTTAGTGTCTCCCGACTGAAAACACTTATGAAGCAAGTGAGATAGGTTATTGTATACGGAGATATTATGAAGAGAAACCTCCCTCAGAATTCCAAAATACGTTTTCCTATAACTAGACACAGATCTTAGAAAAGACTGTTAAAACCAGAAGACAAAGCTTGACTTTCAATAGTTTTGTAGCGCAAGTTTAACCATAAATTCCTCCCACCTCAGAATGAATTTGAAGAAACTGAAAGAGGTTTTCATAGCTTGGTATGTTAGGAAGAAACACCTCTTTCAGATTTCAACATTTTGTTCTCAACTGCTCAGGACCCCTTCTGGAAGTTGAGTAGTAAACGCAGAAAGCAGAGTTTTTTTATGCTGAAACAGGCTTTTACAGGGATTTCGTAGCGCGCTACAAAAACTCCTAGTTCAGTGATTTCGTAGCTAGTTTCAAAATTTCTCCAAAATGATGTGAGATATGACTTATAAACACCTAGTGAGGCTTCTAGGACATGGAATGAGGCTATCAAACCTTATTTGGAAAAGAGATATGACCTTAAAAGACTTCTAACCTTATGACCTAACCCTTAAAGCATGAAATGACCTAGAGACCCTTAACACCATGACTAGAAGAAGGGTTTGTAAATGAGAATGAAACTAATTGTGATGAGATGACTCAAAACTTATAAGACTATGACTAGAAACAAGACAACATTCCAAAGCCTAGAGACAAATATTTTAGGGTGATAACATGCTCAGTGATTGCATTGTGCAATTTTCTGGGCCAACACTCACTGTCCCTTAGAAATGCATAAAATAGTCCTGAAGGATAGTTCCTAGGAATAAAATTGCATTTCCTAAGAGGAAAATAGAGCCTTCCTTCTTAGGAGTGTGCAATGCTATCTTGGTGAGGCAGATTCTTGGCCAAGGCTACCGAGACTCACCAACGGGAAACTGAAAGTAAATGTGAGTGCGCATGCATGGTGATAATGAGTGTATGCATAAGTGAATGATCATGCATGGAAACAATGAATGACAGATTTAGAAAATTGAACAACATGCATGTGGGTGAGGCAAGTTGCTGAAATTGCGACTGTTCATGAAAAAAAATTTATCCATACGAAAGTAGTGAGGTAGCAACGAAAACTACAACACTACTAGGACCAGCTAGTATACATGTAAATGACATCAAGCGCTCATTGAAATTAAGAAAACAATACTCATACAAGAGGAAACACAAAAAGCAACAGAAATACAACACAAGGTAGCGGAAGCTGGCTTACCCCAAAACAGTTGAGATGAATGTGGTAACTACTTCTAGATGTGATGTGGGATGTCAAAGCTACAAGGATGATGTGAGGAAAGAGCTTTGCAGTGTCTGGTTGATGAGTTTTGATAACATCGAGGTTGTGATGTCAATGCCACAAATCTAGGGAAAGGGACACTTCGTCGGAGGTTTCTGAAATGATCCTTGCATGTAACCTCCAACTACTAGACATAGATCCCTGAAACAAGGGATGCCTTTGCATGTTGCCTTGTGAGAAGCATTCCATGAATGAAAGTAAAATTTTCCCAGTCCCGGAGGGAACCGATTAACTTAGCTACAATGCAAGAAACTTCTCGATTGCTGGGAGGAAATGAGCATTTATGGTTGGGATGTTGGGCTGGCTTCCTAAGACATTTGTGCAATTTCTGGGCAGAGCAGCTAACTGGTGCCTAGATTTGTGCAAATTCTGGGCTGAGCAGCCCTACTGGGGAAAATTATGCAATTTTCTTTAAGAGGGTTGACTTACGGAATTGTGCAATTCTGAAGCCTAACAGGCTGTCAGTCAGGATTACACAATTTATGGAGGAAAGGCTGCTTGCCCTCCAGAATTGCACAACTCCTTGAGGGAGATGCTCAGCCTGCAAATGGACCAATTATGGGTTATTAGCCTCTGAGGGGAGTGCTTTGGGTTGCGATCAACAGGATACCTTTGTGTAAGAAAAAAATTGAAGCTTGTGAACTTGATGAAGCAAGGCAAGCTGTTACAAAGATTGGAAGGGAGGCTCCCAAACGAAGTGAAGGAAAAATTCTGGAGGGTGGTTGTAGCTGCTACAACACTTGGTGACACACTCGTATAAATCCAGGTCTTTGAATGGACCTTGTTCATGAAAATCAAGTCTAACACCTCCAGAAGTATTGTTTAGTTCTCAGTTCGTCTTGGCTTCACACTAGCTTGATTGTAATATGTAGCATTTGTGAAGATCATGGTTGATTGACACATATTCCAAGCCAAGGAAATGCAGTTTTTTTGATTGGGGTTGAGGGGTATATTGGTGCACAAGCAGTATAGTCATCAGATTCTTAGTTTCATATCTAGTGTTGCTTCGTTGCTAGCAGGTCTACACAATGCCCTGATGAAGTCACATAGGAACAGAAGCATGGCTCCACTTCTGGTGAGCCTGGTTAGTACCTTGGTGGAGTTACTTGCATCACCTCTCTGTGGAGGAAGCCTTTCTCTTCTTTTGCCTTATTCATTTTTCATTTTTTCAAACTTTTTTTCACTTTTTTCATTTTTTCAAATGTGCATAACACTTATTCATTTTAGAGGCAAAAGAGGGATCCCGACTTATTGAGAGCAAAAGAGGTTGTTCCAGTAGAGAAGTAGTTTATTATACCTCTAATGTGCCTATTAAGGTTTTCCCCTCACCTTACTATACTTGACTGAGTTGACAAGGGTTAACCTAGAAACAACTGACTAGAGTAGGTGACACTAGTTGGTGTGCAAGCATTATATTTTCACCAAGGTTCACTTCAAATAGTATGTATTTTCCTTGGTTGTATCATGGACTAAAAGTAACATGTTCTTCATACAAAGGAATGATGACAGATAGCCAAGTAGAGATAGTAGCACAAGGCCTCTTGTAATTTACCAATCTTTCTTCAAGAGTCGTACATGGTTTCATGTGAAAATAACCTAGAAAAAGAAACAAGTGAATGAACAAACAAGAAAGCAAAGGAGTAGAAGAAAAAGCGAAAGAAAATAATGTAAGCAAACAAGCAAGTATGCATACAAGAAAACAAAGCAAGTAAGCAAATGAGCATGCAAGCATACAACTCAAAAGTAAACACTACTCCTACTCCTAAGATAATAGTGCATGGATGGTCTCACATGAAGTGATACTTCCAATGAAGCCATCACTGCATTGGTTGACCCAAGTTGGTGAAGGCATGGTTCACGAACAAGACAACTGTGTGAATCAGCAAACAAGATATATGTAACAGTGAAGAAAAACGCACTCTGAACTTACAAGAAACCATAGAACAAATATGAGTGAAAGTGCATGACATGCATTCTGTGGTGCTTGCATGATTGTGTGCTAGACTATATGAAGATGTTGAGTGTGTGCATTCTCTTGACTGTGACAAGCAATCACATGTGAGAAAGGTAGATCACTTGTGTTGTGCATGTGTGCTTGCTGTGTAAGATTCCTCCAATGCATGAGCGATGGGATTATGTAGTTCGAGTGGAGGAAGCAAAATCTTGGTATTTGATTGATCTTCAGTGGAAAGGAGAGAGTGATGATGAGCCTTCATTGTTTCAACAATTTCATAACCGAAAGTGAAACCAATTGGCTGAAGTTCCTTGATAGTCTGGGAGGTTTGGACCTTATGGACAGATAGATCATCATAGACCAGTGTCTTGGATAGATTAACAACAGTTGAATCAAGATCATGATCAAATGAGGAAGTGAATAGATCACAACAATGAAGATCGAAAAATTCAGGATGTTTGTTAACATCCTCATGATTTGATGAATCGAGCAGAGGGGTAGATGAGAAGAAACGATGTTTATCCTTTGTGTTTTCAAGAAAGATAAATGACAAATTGAATGGATTTTCTGAGGAAGATGTGTCCCCTTCACACTGTAATGATAGACTGACATCTGAGTTTTCCTGTGAACGATCAAAAGTAGAAAAATCTAGAAATGTGTTTTCACAGTGGAAATCAGTAGTGGCAAAATCACAAGGGATGTCAGGATGAAGCGGATGAGGCGTGGTTGGAAGGGATCCATCCTTCACCATAGACTCTTCTTTAGATTCCCGCACAGACTCATGATGAATTATGGCACAGATTAGGTGCATAACACCAACTTCATTGCCAACATGATCCCTATTCACAGCAAGTGAGGAGTCCGGAATGGGAGAACACAAGATAGTACAATTCAGAGGATCAACAGCACATGATGATGGAGGTCAAGGGAATGAATCCACATGACAAACAATAGGCTTGCAAGCCAAATCTGCACAAATCTCAAGAGAAAGTTGGGTGGGAGGATGTGACAGGTCAACAGAGGTGTCTACATGATCTCCCACATCACTCCGCTGTGGTGGAGTTGTTTAATGAGGTGACGAAAAGCAATCACTTATGACAACAACTATGCCTACCTGTGATTGCACAAGTCCATCACCAAAGTGTGCTGAGTGGGGTTCAGATATGTGAAGAATATACTCAAATCTTCCATCAAGAAATTCCTAATCAATATCATCTTCCAAGAATTTGTATGCAAGATTACAAAAGCATGTGTGAAGCTATTCAACGGATTCGTCAGGTTCTTTTCATAGTTCCAAAATTTCTTTGTTGAGTGCTTTATAGTTAAAATCATTAAAAGCACATCTATCTCTGTGACCAGATAAGCAAGAGAATGAATAGATTTTTCAGGCAGCGTGGCACACCAGTGCATTGGGTTCCCTCTAAGCAGTGTAGATGAACAACACGCAACTCACATATTCTTCAAAGAATCCATGTCTATCACATGAGCCTACGATGCCAACAAGTTATCCAGGAGCATTTTTGGGATGATGAAATCATTTCCATAAGACATACATTCTA
Organism: Pinus taeda; assembly: GCA_000404065.3. Classification (NCBI taxonomy): domain Eukaryota; kingdom Viridiplantae; phylum Streptophyta; class Pinopsida; order Pinales; family Pinaceae; genus Pinus; species Pinus taeda. The sequence goes on from APFE030900166.1 coordinate 7,313, forward strand.
GAAGAGCAACTCGGTAGTGAGTCATGATAGATGTGTAGAGATACAAAAAATATGTGAGGACTCAACTTTTCATGTGGTCCTCCTTCTAGCGCTAAAATTTTGATGGTGTTGGATCCACCAACATGTAAGGGGATCTCCCTGGTAACAAATCCCAATTAGAACTCAGATCGTTAGGTGCAAGAGTCAAAGCAGTGGTCATAAAGCAATGACTTGACAATGATATCGCACAGAGGCAAGTAATATAACTCTTTCAGTGGCAAAAATTTAACCACTACAGTGGGTCAAGAAAGGTGTACAAGAGGTTATAGCAAATGGGGGTTGAGATGAGTGTGCCCCTTAGCAACCTATAATAGTACTCAGCTAGGAAGGGAACACACGAGCAAAGATTCATCAAAAGCTAGAAAGCAGGTCAGCCAATAATCTAAAGTGATGGCTAAACCAATAACACATTTGCAACAATATTCATATTATTGCATAAAAAATATTTCATACACAACTAAGTAGTTTAAGCAACATACATTGCTATAGAAACCGGAACAATCCAACTACAATAACAACATATGCATGAAAATGTGTTGGCTCTTATTATATAAATAAGTGTCAGTTCAAATCATACAATACATCCATGTAAACCTGCTAGCCCCAATAGTGGAACGTTATAGCCACATCCGTCTACTCCTCCAAAGAGATGAGTTAGCTCTGTGTAGTGGAGAAGCCAAGGCGCGTTACAATACTATCCAATACGTCTCCAAGATAGTCTTATCGGAATCTTGGTTACCCAAAAGACCTTACGATGAGTTATAAGGGATTATATATAGCAACGGGTGTGGTGACCCTTCACATTCCCCTTGGTGACAGTTCATCTACCTACATGACTCTTCATCTACTCCATGACTATTATATCCAACTATTGACACTTGACATAGACTTGACATGATGTTACATTACAATGCACATGTACGCATGTGAGACAACATGGCTTGAGCAAGACATGCAGGAAATCACTAACACTTGGTCCATTTTGATCAGACCAACTCTTTGTCATGCTTGTGATGGTGAAGGTGGTGAGCTGATGCCAAGCTTGGTCATCCGTAATGGTGTGCATGCACCTCATGGTGACATCTTGTTGAAGCAAAATCTTGCCTCCGTTCCAACCGGTGCATTGGTTTGCCCCCTTCATCCAACTCGTCTCATAACATGAGCATGTTCCTCTTAGGTACAACTGAACTGGCACACACTGATGCATAGTGTTTGTGTTAATCTTGAAGTGTGTTTTGGTGATCACATGCATCAACTTTCCGAAATAAATGTTCAGCTCCAATTGGACTTGCTTCTTGTCTTTGCCTTGGTGAGCGTGCTGAATGGGTTGGACTGCATGTGTGTGCATAATGACATGCATGCAGATGAATCCCTTGCATGTGATCAAAAACTATGCTCACCATGTCTGCTCCATGCCAGCTATTGGGATGGATCTTTAACTTGTACGGGGCACAGTTTCATCCATGAGAGAATGTTGCACCCACTATTGTTCTTGTTCTTACTGCAACTCATTCGCTTGTCTGTGAAGGTTCTTCATTAAGTTGTTGCTTCATCACATGCAACTCCTTCTTTGCTCCATTCTCTCTCTTCCACAATCTTCATGTTGCACTGTCACCTCATAGCCCGAGTCTCCAAAGTTTCTTTCATCATTAGTGGATCTACTTGAGATTGGAATTTTGTTCCGCCTCTGTGTTGTCGACAACCTTCCTCTTGCATTCATTGTATTCATTGCATTAGGTATGCTGCTGTCAGCTATTTTTCATGATCCTTCTCATTGTGATGTTGTTGTTATCATATCTTGTTGTCCTTGTCTACAAATAACTTGATATCTTCATGAGTAGTCAATCTCATAAGCATTTGATTGACTGCATCTTGACATGTTCTTTGAACAGTGTATTCGACTCCACTCTCTTGGAAACCATTGTAACTACACTTATGAGAGGTAGATGAACACCTGAAATACCTGGAAACATGGAAAAATTAATGGCAAGCAATATGTTAGTCAAAAACCAAAATGAAGTTGAGAACTAAGTTGCAACAAACCTGTGTGATTGATCATGAAGGTTACGCAATTTCAGCTGGTGGGTCAGGAGACTGACTGCCAAGACCGTGCAAGGTATAGTCTAGGCTACTAGGAGACTAACTAACTTCTAGGATTTCACAATGCTAAGTCCAGTCTGGCTGCTAACTGTTGTAATTGCATAATGTACAATCTCAGCTGACAATGGCTGCAGGCTTAGTGACTGCATTGCACAATTTTCTAGGAAAATAGTCACTATCCCCTAAAAATGCACAAAAGAGTCCTCGAGGACAGTGCCTAGGAAGAAATGCACATTTCCTTAGAGGAATACAGAACCTTCCCTCTCAGGATTAAGCAATTTTTTTCTTGGTGAGTCTCTTGGTGAGGCTGAGTCTGGACCAAGGCTTCCCAGACGTGCTGACAGGCAACAGAAAGTGAATGTGAGTGTGAATGCATGGTGATCAGTGTAAGCATAAGTTAATTATCATGGATGCAAATGGTGAATGATATATTCAAAAAATGGAACAACATGCATGTGGTGAGGCGAGTCACCGAAATGATGACCATATGTGAAAACAGTTTCATGCATGCGACAACAATGAGATAGAAATGAAAACTAAAACAGTAGTAGGACAAGATAGTATATAGGTAAATGACAACAATCTCTCACTGAAATCAAGAAAATAGTACTAACATAAAGGAAAACACAAAAGGAAATAGAAATGCAGCACAAGGCATGGGAAGAAACCTTACCCCAAAAAAGCTAAGCTAAATGTGCCAACTGCTCCTAGATGTGTTGTGGGATGTTAGAGCTGCAAGGTTGATGTGAGGAAAGAGCTCTGCATCGTCCAATTGATGATTTTTGATAACATCGTGGTTGTGACGTGCATGCCACAAATCTAGGGAAAGCGACAATTGGTGGGAGGTTTTTTAAATGATCCTTGCATGTAACCTCCAACTACTAAACATAGATCTTTGAAACAAGGGATGCCTTTGCATGCTGACTTGGAAGAAGCAACCCATGCATGCAATTCAATTTTTCTCCGTCCCAGAGGGAATCGGTCAACTGAGATGCACATGAATGAAACTACTCGACTGTTGGGAGGAAATGTCCATTTGTAGTTGGGATGATGGGCTAGCGGCCAAAGAGATTTGCACAATTTCTGTGTAGAGCAGCTGACTGCTACCCAGTTTTGTGAAAATTCTCGGCTTAGCAGCCCTGCTGGGGAAAATTGCATAATTTCCTCTGTGAGGGTTGACTAGAAGAATTGTGCAATTCTAGAGCCCAGCAGGTTTCCAGTTAGGATTGCACAATTTTTGGAGGGAAGGTTGGTTTCTCTCCATAATTGTGCAATTTATTGGGGGAGGTGCTCAACTTGTAGCTGGAACAAGTTCAGGCAGGGAAAATTTTAAGAACACCCCCTAAATTTATAAGTATAATAAATGGGCGAATCTTCATAGTATATAGGAAAAATGGAAGGCGATTTTATCAATAATATAATATGTATATATAATTTTTTGGCGAATC
>APFE030900166.1:11200-32983 GCA_000404065.3 Pinus taeda
ATTCGCCCACTAAAAATTTAAAACCCCTTAATTTCGCCAAAGGGCGAACATTCGCCCCTAAAATTTTCTATGAGTTCAGGTGATCAACCTATGAGGGGAGAGCATCAGGCTGTGATCAACATGTTGCCTTTGTGCAAGAAAAACGTTGAAGCTTGTCAACTTGACAAAGCAAGGCAAGTTGTTGTGAAGGTTGGAAGGGAGGCTCCAAAATGAAGCTAAGGAAAAGTTTTGGAGGGTTTTTGTAGTTGCTACAACACTTGGCGACACACTGGTAGAACTCTAGTTCTCTAAATGGATCTTTTTCATAAAAATCAAGTCTAACACCTCCAAAAGTATTATTCTATTCTCAAATCATCTTGGCTTCACACTAGCTTGATTGTAAGATGTAGCATCTACCAAGTTCTTGGTTGATTGACAAACATTCCAAGCTAAGGAAACGTAGTTGTTTCAATTGGGGTTAGGGGTAGATTGGTGCACAAGAAGTAGAGTTGTTAGAGTCTTAGTTTCATCTCTAGTATTGCTCTGTTGCCAACGGGCCTGTACAATACCCCATCAGAGTCACATAGGAACACAAGCATGGCTCTGCTGCCAGCGAGCTTGGTCAATACCCTAACAGAGTTACTTGTATCACCTCTCTACATAACAAGCCTTTCTCTTCTTTCGCCTTATTCATTTTTAATTTTTTTCAACTTTTTTCACTTTTTTCATTTTTTGAACTATGCATAGCACTTATTCATTTCAGAGGTGGAAGGGGGATCCTGAATTATTGAGATCAGAAGAGGTTGTTCCAGTAGAGAAGTAGTTTATTATACCTCTAATGTGCCTATTAAGGTTTTCCCCCTCACTTTACTCTACTTGACTGAGCTAACAAGGGTTAACCTAAAAACAACCAACTAGAGTAGGTGACACTAGTTAGCATGCAATCATTATGTTTTCACCGAGGATCACTTCAAACAATATGTATTTTCCTTCAATGTATCATGGACTAAAAGTAACAATTTCATCATACAGAGGGAGGATGACAAATAACCAAGTAGTGATAGCAGCATAAGGCCTCTTGTACTCTACCCATCTAACTTCAAGAATCGTACATGGTTCCATGTGAAAATATCCTATGAAATGAAACAAGAGATCTAACAAACAACAAAGCAAAGAAAGAGAAGAAGGAAAGGCGAAAGAAAAGAAAGTGATAAAACAAGCAAGAAAAAAAACAAACAAACAAACCAAGTAAAAAAACAAGCATGTAGGAAAGTAAATCAAAAGAAAACACTACTCCTACTCCTAAGTTAATAGTGCATGGGCGGTCTCACGTGAAGTGATACTTCCAATGTAGCCATCAGAACATTGGTTGACCCATGTTGGTGAAGGCATGGTTCACGAACAAGACAGCTATGTGAACCAGCAAAAAAGAAAGATGTAGCAATGAAGATAAATACACTCTGAACTTACAAGCAACCACAGGGCAAAGATGAGTGTAAGTGCATGACATGCATTCTATGGTGCTACCATGAGGTGTGTGCATTCTCTTGATTGTGACAAGTAAGAAAACATGAGAAACCTAGACCACTTGTGTTGTGCATGTGTGCTTGCTGTGTAAGATTCCTCCAATACATGAACGATCCAAGTGTGTAGTTTGAGTCGAGGAAGCGAATTATGGGTGTTTGGTTTATCTTCAATGCAAAGCAGATAGTGATGAGGAGCCTTGACTATTTCAACAATTTCCTGACCGGAAGTGAAACCAACCTCAGGACAGTGATGGCCTGACATAACCATTAGCTTGGGCTGAAGTACCTAGACACCCTGGGAGGTTTCAACCTCATGGAAAAATACATCATCGTAGACCAGTGCCTTGGATAGATTAACAATAGTTGAATCAACATTGTGATTGCATGAGGAAGTGAATAAATCACACCAACCAAGATCAAAAAATTAAGGATGTTTGTTGGCATCCTCATGATTTGATGAATTGGGTAGAGGGGTAGATGAAAAGCAAAGGCGTTCATCCTTCGTGTTTTCAAGAAACATAAATGACAGATTGAATGGATTTTCCAAGGAAGATGTGTCCTCTCCACATTGTAATGATAGACTGACATCCAAGGTGTCCTGTGAATGATCGGAAGTAGAAAAATGTAGAAATGGGTTTTCTTAGGGGAAATCAGTAGTGGTAGAATCACAAGGGATGTCAAGATGAAGCGTATGAGGTGTTGATGGAAGGGAGCCATCCTTCACCTTGAGATATTCTTTACATTCTTTCACACACTCATCATGAATCATGGTGCATGTTGGCTGTATAACACAAACTCCATCAACAACTTGATCCTCATTCATAGCAAGTGAGGAGTCCATAATGGGAGAACACAAGATAATACAATCTCGAGGATCAATAGAACATGGGGATGGAGGTCGAGGGAATGAGTCCACGTCAGAACCAATGGGCTTGCAAGCCCAATCTATGCAAATCTCAAGAGCAGGTGAGCTGGAAGGATGTGATAGTTCAATAGATGTGGGTGCATGGTTTGCCACATCACTTTGCGGTGGTGGAGTTGTTTGATGAGGTGAAGGCGGAAAGTCACTTGTGACAGCAACTATGCCTCCCTATGATTATGCAGCTCCGTGATCAAAGTGTGTTGAGCGGGGTTCAGATAAGTGAAGAATATACTCAAATCTTCCATCAAAGAATTCCCAATCAATATCATCTTCTGGGAATTGGTGTGCAAGATTATAAAAGAGTGTGTGAAATTGTTCAATACATTCACCAGGTGCTTTTCGTAATTCTCGAATTTCTTTTTTGAGTGCTTTATAGTTAAAGTGATTGAAAGCAGGGTTTATCTCTGCAACTAGATGAGCAAGAGAATGAATAGATTTTTTGGGCATCGTGGCACACCAGTGCATTGGGTGCCCTCGAAGCATGTAGATGAATATCACGCCACTCATGTATTCTTCAAAGAATCCATGTCTTTAGCATGAGCCTACAAATTTGACCATGTGCCTAACCAAGGCTACGTAGCCTCCACCATCAAAATATTTTATGAGACAAGTTATTCGTGAGCTTTCTTGGGATGATGAAATCATTTCCATAAGACATACATTCCAGAAGATTCACTCAGTATTGAATCATGATAGATGCACAAAGATTCAAAATAGATGTGAGGACTGAGCTTGTCATCTGGCCATTCTTCTAGTGCCAAAATGTTGATAGTGTTGGATCCACCAACATGTAAGGGGATATCCCTAGTAAGAAGTAACAATTAGACCTCATAACATTTGGTGTAGGAGTCCTAGGAGTGCATCATAAAGCAATGACTTGACCGTGATGTCGCCCAGAGGCAAGTAAGATAACTCTGTCAATGGTAAGGGTGTGAGCACTACAGTGAGTCAAAGAAGGTGTATGGTAGGTTCTCATGCATGGTAGTTGAGATGAGTGCACCCCTTGGCAACTTGAAATAGTACTTAGGTGGGAAGGGAACACATGAGTGAAGATGCATCACAAGCTGGAAAGCAAGTCATCCAAAAATCCAAAGTGATGGTTAAACCAACAACACATCTGCAACAAGATTCATATAATTGCATACAAAATATTTCGTACACAACTACATGAGTTAAACAACATACATTGCTACAGTAATTGGAACAATCCAACTACAATAACAACATATGCATGAAAACATACTGGCTCTTATCATATAAAGAAGTGTGAGTTCCAATCATACAATACATCCATGTACACCCACTAGGCCCAACAGTGGAATTGTATAGCCTCATCTAGCTGCTCCTCCAAAGAGATGAACTAGCTCCGTGCAGTGGAGAAGCCAAAGTGCATTACAATATTGTCCAAGATTTCTCCAAGATAGTCTTATCGGAATCTTCGCTGACCAAAAGCCCTTACAATGAGTTATGAGGGACTATATATAGAAAAGGGTAGGGTGACCCTTGAAATTCCCCTTTGTGACAGTTAATCTACCCTCATGACTCTTCGTCTACTCTGTGATTATCATATCAAAATATTGACACTTGACTTACACTTGACATGACATTACATTACAAAGCACATGTACTCATGCGAGACAACATGGATTGAGTAAGCCATGGAAAAAATCACTCACACTTGGTCCATTGTGATGAGACCAACTCTTTGGCATGCTTGTGATTTTGAAGGTGGTGAGTTGATGACAAGCTTGGTCATCCGTGATGGTGTGCATGCACCTCATGGTGACATATTGCTAAAGCAAACTCTTGCCTCCGTTGCAATTGGTGCATTGATTCAACTCCTTCATCCAACTCATCTGCTATCATGCACATGCTCCTCTTGGGTGTGACTGAATCAGAACACACTCATGCATAGTGTTCGTGTTGATCTTGAAGTGTGTGCTAGTGGTCATGCTTATCAACTTTCTGAAGTAAATGTTCAGCTCTAGTTGGATTTGTTTCTCGTATTCGCCTTGGTGAGTGTGCTAAATGGGTTGGATCGCATGCGTGCACATAATGACATGCATACTATTAAATCACTTGCATGTGATCGATAACACTTCTCACCATGTCTACTCCATGACAGTTGCTGGGATGGAAATTTAACTTATACAGGCACAAATTCATCCGTGAGTGCATGTTGTGCCCACTAGTGTTCCTATTCCTGCTGCAACTCATTCGCCTGTTTGTGTAGCTTCATGTTCTTCATTGAGTTTTTGTTTCAACACATGAAACTCCTTATTTGTTCCACTCTCTATCTTCACGTGATCTTCATGTCACCTTATCACCTCATAGCCCGAGTCTCCAAAGTTGCTTTCATCATTAGTGGATCTACTTGAGCTTACAATTTTAATCTGCATTTGTGTTGTCAACAAACTTCCTCTTGCATTCATTACATTCATTGTATTCATTGCATTCAATATGCTACCTTTAATTGCTATTCATGATGCTTCTCATTATGAAGTTGTTGTTTTCATACCTTGTTTTCCTTGTCTATGAACAACTTGGTATCTTCATGAGTAGGCAAGCTCATAGACATTTGATTGAATACATCTCCAAGTGTGTTCTGAATGGTGTCTTCGACTCGACTCTCTTGGAAACCATTGTACCTGCAGTGCTGAGAGGCAGATGAACACCTACTCAAGACATGGCAACACTCATGGCATGAAATCTGTCAGTCAAAAACCAAAATGAAGTTGAGAACTGACTTGCAACATACCTGTGTGACTGACCATGAAGGTTATGCAATCTCAACCAGGAGGTTGGGACACTGACTACCAAGACTGTGGTAGGCACAATTTGGGCTACTGGGAGACTGAATGACTACCAGAACTGCACAATGCATTGTCTAGTCTGGCTATTGATTGGTGGAATTGTGCAATGTACAATCTCATATGGCAATGGTTGCAGGCCCAGTGACTGCATTGCTTAGTTTTCTGAGCCAGCAGTCACTATCCCTCAAAAATATGCAAAACAGTCTTGGAGGACAATGCCTAGGCAGAAATGTGCATTTCCTAAGAGGAAGATAGAGCCTTCCCTCTCAGGGTTGTGCAATCCTATCTTGGTGAGTGAGATTTTGGGCCATGGCTGCCCAGACTTGCCGATAGGCAACTGAAAGTGAATGTGAGTGTGAATGCATGGTGATACTGAGTGTAAGCATAAGTGAATGATCATGCATGCAAACAGTGAATAACAGATTCAGAAAACAGAACAACATGCATGTGGGTGAGGTGAGTCATTGAAATTACGACCATTCGTGAAAACAGTTTCACGCATGCGACAATAGTGAGATACCAATAAAAACTAAAACAGTCAAGGGCAAGCTAGTATGCATGTAAATGACAACAAGTCCTCACTGAAGTAAAAAAAAAAAAGTACTCACACAAGCGAAAACACAAAAAGCGACAGAAATGCAACATAATGCATGGGAAGTGGGCTTACCCAAAAACAACTGAGTTGAATGTGTCGACTTCTCTTAGATGTGATGTGAGATGTTAGAGCTGCAAGGTGGATGTGAGGAAAGAGCTCTACAGTGTCCGGTTGATGAGTTTTGATAACATCGAGGTGTAGAAATTTGCATTGTAGATTAAACTGATTATGCAATGTACAGAGAAGAAGTTTCAATCACACATGAAACACAAAAAAAACTGAAGGGAAAGCCTCAGCTAAAAACTCTACTATCTGTATTATCATACAAGGTGGAAATACATTAGAATTATAGAAAGCCGTAGGTCTCATAGCTAGCCGGCTCTTAGTACAATCCTCTCGGATGCTCATAGGCAAACAAAGCTTCTCACGAGCCTTCTCCTCTTCCCTCCAAGCCTCCTATTTCCTTGTATTTTTTCTCTTGGGTTTTCCCACTATTACCAAGCATAACAATAATCACTCAGACTAATCTCACACCTTGTAAAACTGTGCAATCCTCAAGGAACCTTATTCCTTTTGCATTGATGAGTTTCCTTTATAGGAAGATTCCTCCAACTGATAGTACATTGCCTCTTCCTTTAATCTCAACTGGGTCTCTGTCTGAACTGACATGCATGAGTTATTTATGAGAGAATATTTAGTTATCTAGAGAATACTAGTTGCATGCATGCATGCATTAACTGACTAAACTCACAATTAGTTCCACAAACTATTTGTAACTAATTTAACTAGACCTAACTCAATTAACTAAGCTAACTAATTACAACTCAAATACAACTCATCCTTATCTCCTTAATTAAGGGATAACTTCCTCAATCAAATGGATAAATGTTGCACGTCTCCACAAACACTTCATATTGGATTTTCACCAACTAATTAACTCAAGATGAATTAATTAATTATTTTTCAAAGAGCTAGTGAGACTAAATTCGAATTTTAACTCTCAATTTTAATTCAAGGACAAATTAAAATTGGAATATATCTTAAAATGTTATCTATAGCAATGTTATTTTTAGCATTTCTTGTTGATATTTTCAACACCCCCTCTCAACAAGAAAGGCATTCAACTTGAACCCAATCCTAAACCTTTGGAATGTTCTGCATGCAACACTTCTCCCAAGTTTTGTTGCTAAAACGACTCTAGAAATCAAAAATATACAACCTGAATCAGTATGATGCACCTGTCATCAAAGTCTCTGACTGTTATTACCTCTATTGACTAAAAACTCTGCACCTCTGTGCTCTTTAGTATTTAAATGCTCTATCCTCTGCCACTTTGATCTCTGACTGCATCAATCCCAATGATTCCTCCCATTGCATCTGTGTTGCTGCTAGTTCTATCTCCCAGCACTACATCCACACTATACCTCCTCTCATCATGTTGCATCGTGCTTCCCAATGCTGCACTGCAACTCAGTTATTGAGAAGTAAGTAACTGATCTCCCAAATGACCTCCCTATTTGGCTAGAAACACCCTATGATGCTGAAGCTCCCTCTACCACTCCCTCTGCATCTCTCTCTACCCATTCAACCAATCGTGCTACTCCTCGTCGGGGTTCCCGTAACAAGGTCTAATCAAAGAGGCTGGGTACCTCAAGGATCTTTCCCCTATTTAAGCCTTCTTGGGACTATCATTTCACATTGCCCCACCTCACACCTAGAGGTATGGCTACATGTGATCTCTCTTTCCACTTCGCTCAAAATTTCCCCCCGTTGGATGTCTTTGCATGAGTGGATGCATCCACTCGATATCCTCTCGGCTTCCCTAGTTTTGGCTACTCCACAACTTCCTAGAACCGCTTCACCAATTGTGGCTCCTCCACAATTGTCTAAGACTTCTTCTAAGGTTGCATGTTGAGAGGTAATGTACTCTCCCTCTCAACCATCGAGTCTCCAAAATTTTCCTTACTCCTCAAGGATTTGCATGCATCTTGAACTTCAAGAGCATACAGGTTCTTGACTCGTCAACCGATCTGCTTCACCTTTCTCATGGTGATGTATTTAAGGAAAACCTTTCCCTTACTAAAGACAACATCGTAGCCTTCGTCCTCCAACATTGTGATCGATACCAAGTTCTTCTTTAGTCCTGGCACATACTTCACATCTATCAAGGTGATGTAAGCTCCATGCTCCCTCTGAAAAACAACCATGCCCACTCCTGAAACACTATAATTTTCATCATTACCCATCTCTATGCACATCTGGAGGTCTTTCTCCTCCAAGGTACTAAACAAACTCTTATTGTTGGTCATGTCAAATGAGGCTCCACTATCAAGAAACCAACCACATTCGATCACTGATGAAACCATGCATGCGATGAGGGTAAAATATAATTCAAACTGAGAGGCCAATGCGTGACCTTCAGATCCTTTTGAGGATCCCTTCTTGGATTTCTTCAATGGAAAATTAGTTGCATAATGTCCCACCTCATGACAATTAAAGCATCTCACTTTATATTTGTCAATATTCTTCCCACCATGGGAAGAACTCAATTTGGAATGAGAATCCTTCTCCTTCCCTTTCCTTGCCTTAATCGCTAAGGCTATATTTTCTTCATCCTCTTTGGATGAAGAACCATCTCTAGTGCTCCTCCTGATCTCCTCTTCCATTAGATCTGACCACAATCGTTCCAAATTTGGCATTTTCTCTCTTCCATTCACTGAGTCCTCGTAGCTATGCCAGCTCTTAGGAAGACCGAGGAGAGAAATACTCACCATGTCATCATTGGTTGTCATGATTCCTACACTTCCAAGCTCATCTATGCAGGTGGTGAGATTGTTCAGATATGTAGAGATTATGTCACCATTTTCACACTTGATTTTCTGAAGCTTGTCCATTAGCGCCAACTTCCTCTAGTCACTGCTCTTCTGATATAGATCCTTCAATGTCTTCCACATTGAAAATAGAGTCTCCTTCTGTCACAACTCCTATCAGAATGGAATATTGATAAAAAAAATAAAATTAATTAGTTTACGTTAATTTGCATGGTATAGTTACCGTGCCCACCTGATATGGTAAACGTTATGGTCATATCCACTTTACACTTAACCCTTGATTCAGTATGCGAATGTTAAGTACTAAAGGTTATCACTGTTGGTACGATGACGGTTTGATTTTTCCAAAATGAGTTAATGTCAACTGCCCGAGAGCGTGACAGGTGGACTTCTCTTGGGATTTCCTTACCCCATCTGTGCTGGCACTCCCGAAGACTACTGTTGACATTTAATACTTCCTATAAGGAAGTTGATCCTCGGGATTCTGGAGGGAATCGACAGAGGGTGTTCACTTTACTCCATCGAATGGTGGGTAAGCACTGTCTTGTTATACAAGGTAGCGTCTAAAGGGTTTAGGCTTCATTTGTGTTTGTGAGCCCACCTCTAGAGGGTTCCTCCAGCTACAGCTCTGATGCATTCCATTCGAAGGTGATCTGCTACAGAGATCTGCTTGCCCATTCCGCTCGAAGGTGAGTTGATACAGAGGTTTATTTTGTTTTCCCATTTTGCTTGAAGGTGAGCTGATACAGAGGTTTATTTTGTTTTCCCATTTCGGTCAAAGGTGAGCTGATACAGAGGTTTATTTTGTTTGCCCATTTCGCTCGAAGGTGAGACGAGGGCTTCGACACTCCTCAGCAACGCAGGTAACATTCATGATTTCTATTCCCTTATGTTAATCCTGAAATTGGTTACGGTAATCGTGGAAGGTTCTAACTGATTTCCTTGTGTGGTTTGCAGAGCTAGAATCGTTCATCATCGAGGGTGGAAGGGTAACCATCTTTGCTCATACATAATGATAATCTTCCCAGGTGAGTTCAACCGAACCCTTGCTACCCCGGCTATTGTTTGGCAGGATGTCGATTCCACGGCTTAAACTTATTCATTTCATTGACAGGTTCAGTGATAGTTTCGGAGGATGCCTACGATTATTTGTCGGTTGTGTGAGCCACCCATAGGCATTCCTAATGAGGCTTCTATCCTCGTAGAACTTAGATGATTGTATCACTATGTATTTTTGTTTATTTGAGGACAACAGTCCGGTAAATTATTTGGATGTAATATACACTCAGTACTGGTTATTTAATGGTTTAACTGGTCGAGAGTTATATCGATATCACTTTTTTTGTTCTCTTACAAGGGTTTTGTTGTACTCCTCCGACCAGGTCCTAACCCGTCTTCATGCTCTTATATAAAATTTTACTGTTAATATAAATTACGGTTTATACCTTCCTTCTGTGCTTCTTTGTTTCCGCTGTAAATGATGAAATTCTTAGCCTGGGGTCTCGAATCCTTAGGATAGTTCTTTGGATTCAACCTACAGGTCTCGGCATAGAGGAATTCTTCTATTTGAAAATATTTTCTTTCATTATTCGCACGGCTATTATTCTGTTAAGGGATTTACATATATTCGATTTGGTTGATGTATATATATTAGCACGCAGTACTAATAATGTATGAGAAAGATTCTTATTTAAAGGTTTTCATTACTTGAAATTTCTTTCATTCGGCTCTCGTTATTCTGCCATGACTGTATTCATTAAGAATCGAGGTAATTTGGTTTGGACTGTTACAGTGTTTTGAATTAGTCCTTCGGGTTCCAAATGTTTCCGTTCATTACTTGCTTGAGAATGTGTCTGTGTATGCATATGCCGAATAATGATTATATTCAAGCTCTTGCAGTTGATTTAGATGTTTCTGTTGACCGCATTTGACTCTATGAGGTTCTACGACGTTGTATAGACATTGTCCTGGGCTAACTATAATACTATACCCTGATATTTCTATTAAGTATTTATTTATTTGTAATGAGGTTTCACTACAGGTTTTATTTAAATGAATTTCCCTGACATACTCAATTGCAGAAGATTTTACTCTGTTCTTTTCTATCATGCGTCTCTCGAGCTGTATACCCTTACCTCTAAAATTTGTTTACAATTTTTATTTTTTTTTACTTACGGTTTACTACTACCCAATTCACTATGGTCACTAACTTATAAACATTTTTCTCTTCTTCTAATGTAACCTACAGCCTTCCAGGTTTCTTTTCCTGGATCTTAAGGGGTGACATGAGTCTTAACAGACACCTGTAAATCTCTTAAACATAAGAACCCATACTCCTGGCCTAATTTGGGTTTTACCAATATTGTTTCTGAACAGGGCCCAGAACCATGTCCCATACAAACTATTGCTAAGTCTTCCTTTAAGCAACAGTTTATCTATATACTTAATACCACTATTGTGGTGCTCCTTAATGATACAATCTTCTATGAACAAGATGGAATCCACAGTCATACTTACCTGTACTTCCGCTCTCACCGTTCCCACACCTCTCCAAGGTTTGGGAAACTGTTTTCTTGCTTGTCTTTCCTCTTGTCCACGAGACTCGTCAATAAAATCAAGTCTCCCCCCAAGCGTATTTGCCAAACCACTTCCTTCAGCAAATTCAGTGCACCATCTGTGCCATGCTATCTGATCTTCACCAGACTTAACATGCTTTCTTTTCTTTTCTCCCGTCTGTTCCTTAACAGCCCGGTCTCCTCTTCTTCCCCATATTTACTAAGGAAAGAAGAAAAACAGTTAGGGTTTTCCCCTCTCTTGTTGGTAACTATTTTTTTTTAACATTATCAAGAAAAGAGAATAACTTCCTCATGCGAAGTTACTATATGTGATTTACTTAATCCATGCTCAAATTCTAAATTAATAATATTTCGAATCATTACAAAAAAACAATAATCCTTTTCCAATGTTTTTACCTATAATTGTAATAACAGAATAATTATTTTATAAATTTACCGGGGTCATTACATCTCCTCCCCCTGAGACTGGACATCGTCTCGATGTCTCTCAGCCACGAACAGTCCTGGATAGGTCCTATTCATTAGTGCTTCATCTTCTCAAGTGGCCTCCTCAGGCCCAAAATGTCACCATTGTACCTTAACTTGGGTAATAACTTGTCTCTGCAGCTGCACTTCTCTCTGGTCGAGGATGCTGAGAGGTTCGACCAGGGCCTCTCCTTCCGGTTCGACCTACAACATGCAACATTCTAAGTTAGTTTTTTTTATAAAAAAAAAAACAAAATGATTCCTTTGTCAAGTTTTATTGTCGCAACAACTCCCACCTGAATATCCTGCCATCTGATCACATGCCTAGGGTCATAGACATATTTTTTTAATACTGATACATGAAAAACATTGTGAACCCGGATGTGGCTTGGCAGGGCGAGTTGGTACGCTACTGGTCCGATTCTTGCCAAAACTTGGAAAGGTCCACAGTATCTGGGTGCTGATTTCGCACACCCGCTCCACTGCAATGTACTCTTTTTGGCTTGAATTTTGATATAAACATGGTCTCCCACTTGGTATTCCTTAAATATTCTTTTCCGGTCAGCAAAATTTTTTTGTCTGTCTTGAGCAGCTTTCAAATTAGCACATACCATTTTCACCATGTCTTCCATGTATTTAAGCATATCAGGCCCTAAACTCAACCTATCTTCCGGTCCACCCCAACTTGAAGGTGTACGGCATTTCCGGCCATACAAAACTTCGAAAGGACTCATTTGTGTTGAGGTATGATACCCATTGTTATACGTGAATTCCACCAAGTGTAGATATTCTTCCCACATCATAGGTTCCTACATGACGTAAGCCCTTAACATATCCTCAACTACTTGGTTTACCCATTCTGTCTGTCCATCAGTTTGGGGATGATATGTTGTACTAAAGTTCAGCTGTGTTCCTAATTCAGAAAATAACGTTCTCCAAAAGGCTGATGTGAATTTCACATCACGATCTGAAATTATTTTTTTTGGAAGCCCATGTAACTTGAACACATTCTGCATAAAAATATGAGCAATCTGTGCAGCCTTGTACGTAGATTGCACATGTATAAAATGTGCAGCTTTACTCAAATTGTCTACTACCACCATAATGGAATCGTTGTTCCTCTTTGTCTTAGGTAATCCAATGATAAAGTCCATGGAAATGGTTTCCCATTTCCATTCTGGAATAGGTAATGGTTGCAATAATCCTGCTGGATGTTGATGTTCTGCTTTAATTTGCTGGAATTCTAAGCATCACGCTAAGTATTCAGCTACGTTCTTCTTCATTCTTGGCCAAAAATAATTTTTCCGAATTGCAGTGATCATTTTCTGGTAGCCCAGATGACCCGCATAGTGGCTGGTGTGGAATTCATCCAGTATCAGATTTTTAATACTGCTCTGGTTTGGTACATATATCCTTTTCTTGTAGTACAACATCCCTGCATCATCTAACTCATATTCTTGCTGGCCTTTCTCACTGTTGGACTGCTGTAATTGCTGTTTTATTTGCTGGTATTTAGCATCCTGCTCTGTTGTTTTCTTTATTATATCCCAAAGAGAACTTTTCCAACCACTAAGGGAGATTTCGTACAAGTTTTGCACCTTTCAACTTAAGGCATCTGCCACTCGGTTTTCCTCTCCTTGCAAATGTTTAATATTGAAATCAAAGTCGCTTAAAAAGTCCACCCACCGAGCTTGCCTAGCGTTTAAAGTGGGCTAGCTAAAATAATTGGTTAAACTATGGTGGTCAATGAGCAATAAAAACTTCCTTCCCATAAGGTAATGCCGCCACATTTTTAAGGCATGTGTAACAACAGCCAACTCCAAATCATAAGCAGAATATTTCTATTCATGCTCTTTTAACTTTCTTGACTTATATGCAATCACTTTACCTTCTTGCATTAGTACAACCCCCAATCCTTCTTTGCTTCCATCAATGCATACCACATAGTCCTTGTCACGACCAGCTATACTTAAAATAGGTGCTGAGGTAAGCAGATGCTTCAATTGCTCAAAGCTTCTCTAACAATTTGGGGTCCGTTGGAATGCTCTCCCCTTTTTCTGCAAGGAAGTGATAGGGAAAGCCACTTCGGAGAAACCCTCCATAAACCGTCTATAATACTCGGCTAATCCCATAAAGGATCGGATATCTGCTACATCCCTTGGTACAGGCCACTCCATTATGGCTTTTATCTTTTCTAGATCCACTGCAATCCCATCTTTGGTGATTACGTGACCCAAGTATTGGATTTCTTCCTTAAAGAAATCACATTTACTAAACTTAGCGTATAACTGGTGCTCTCGAAGTGTCTGTAGCACCATTATAAGGTGTTCCTGGTGCTCTTCGATTGTGCGGGAGTATATTAATATATCATCGATAAATATCAGCACAAATCGATCCAGATGTTGATGAAAAATGTTGTTCATTAAACACATGAAAGTTGCAGGGGCGTTGGTTAACCCAAAACAAAGTACCACGAATTCATAATGACCATACCTTGTTCTGAAAGTTGTTTTAGCAATATCCTCCTCTTTAATTTGGATCTGGTGGTAACCTGATCGCAAATCAATCTTAGAGAACACGGTCGCACCTCTCACTTGGTCAAACAGTTCATCAATCCGCAGTAAAGGATATTTATTTTTGATGGTCAGTTTATTCAACTGACGGTAATCAATGCACATCCGAAGGGTTCTGTATTTTTTCTTGACGAATAATACTGGGGCTCCCCAAGGAGACACACTAGGTCGAATATAGTTTTTATCTAATAATTCTTGCAGCTGCATTTTCAATTCTGTTAATTCGAGCACACTCATTCTGTAGGGTGCTCGTGACACTGGGGCTGCCTGGTACCAACTCAATGGTAAAATCTATATTCCTTTTTTGCGGTAGTCCGGGAATCTCTTTCGGAAATACATCTGCAAACTCTTGTATTATAGGAATATTATCTAAGGTAGCTGTTTTGTCCTTGGAATCCGCATAACCTACTTTTATAGCATAAATCTGGCACCCCTTTCGGATACATTTTGCTAGTTGGGTTGCGGTTATTGGTCGGACCTGCACTAGTCACTTAATTCCTTGCATTTCTTTTCTAGCTCCATGCTGATCTTTATAATAAATAATCTTGGTTTTACAATCAACTAACGACCAGTGTCTTTCCAACCAATCCATGCCAATTAAAATATCATATGAACCGAGGGGGAGTATGTTCAGATTGGCCATTACTGGTTGTCCAGCTATGGTGAAACAACAGTCATTGATTTTTGTTGTTACTTGCCTCTTGGCTCCCATAGCTAGTTGTACTAGCCATGGGCTTTTGAATTTAACAGGCTGCAATTTACAGCATTCCACTACCTTTGGACTCACATAACTTAGTGTAGCCCCTGGGTCAATTAAAATAACTATGGTAAGGTTTGAGATTTTACCTTCAAATTCGACCATAGTTGGTTGATATTCCACCGGTCGATCATCCAGAGCTGCACTAATTCTTGGTACGCTACGTCCAACTTCGCCGACTGTTGAGGCTTCATGGATTTAGGATAGATGTTCCGTTCCCTTCCGCTATGGACATTTTTTAACGTAGTGTGGTCCCCCACAACCCCAGCACTGTACCGGAGGCCTTGCTGCCCCTTTGCTGTCCAATATTTCATGCTGTTCGCCTATCCTGGATTCATTCGTTGTCCTAAAATTGAATGCAGTTCTTGGTGTACTTCTGCTATTTGGTCCCTTGCCATTTCCCTTGCCACTGCGGTTTCCTTTATTATGGCCAATTGAATTGAAGCCCTTTTTCTCATTCCATTTTCTGCCAGGAGTCTCCCCTTTTTTTTTACTTTGTTGATAACAGATCCTGGCTTTACGGATGGCTTCGTCCATTGACTTTAGATTGTCAAACTCAATCCTCTCCCGCATATATGGTGGCAGACTGCTAACAAATCGTTGCACCTTTGTTTTTTCCTCTCTTATATATGGCACATAGCAGAGCAAGGAGGTAAAACGGGTGATAAATTCATCCATAGTCTGTTGTCCTAACCGCAGATCATGGAATTCTTTGGCCTTTTCATCGTAAAAGCGTTCGGTCAAATATCTCTCCTTAAATCACCTTTGGATATTTTCCCAAGTAATTGTTTGCTCAGTCACTCCCTTTACTATCTTGACTTCTTCCCACCATAGGGTGTCCTTTCCCTGCAATTGAAAAATAGCCAACCGTGCTTTAAGGTTATGGTCATACTCGTACAGCTGAAAATACTTATTCATGTTAATTAAACATGCTTCAGCTGCTTCTTCCTATTCCCCGTCAAAGTGTGGTGTCTTAATCTTGCAGAACTCTCCCTACAACTCCATCTTTTGTCTTTTTGAAGTATGTTGTTCAAATGCATTGTCAGAATGTTCCTCTTGTTCTTCTGATCTCTCAGGGGGTATGTGATGGTTCTGTTCTTCTAATATTCTCTGCTGCTCTGTGCTAGGATTAACTGGCGGCTGGTTCTTCCTGTCGGACCAACTTTTTAAAATTCTTTCCTGTTCCATTGTTAATCGTGCATTGTCTTCTTGTAAACAAGCCATCTCATTCTTAAGCTCCTGCACTGTTTCCAAAATTGCCTGGTTTGTAACACTGGCTTCTTCCCCAAGCTATACCCATAGCTCAGGGTTGTTTTCGGGACCATGCGCCCCCTGTCCCATCACATATTTGTGAGATGTACTATCTGTCCTCTTCATACTGCAGTTCCTTGGACTTCTGGTCCTGTAATTGATCATGAAGTTAAATTACAACAATGAGAGAAACATTAGCATGCTATTAGAAACTAAATGGTTAGATGTATTTTTATCATTGATAACATTTCTGTATGCCACTATTATTCATATTTCTTGTTTTGTTTTATTTTCCCAGAGGCCTCAGTTTTGTACCTGGGCTCTGATACCACATGTCACAACTCCTATCAGAATGGAATATTGATAAAAAAAAAATAAAAATTATTTCACATTAATCTGCACAGTATAATTACCATGCCCACCTGATATGGTAAATGTTATGGTCATATCCACTTTACACTTAACCCTTGATTCGGTATGCGGATGTTAAGTACTAAAGGTTATCACTGTTGGTACGATGACGGTTTGATTTTTCCAAAATGAGTTAATGTCAACTGCCCGAGAGGATGACAGGTGGACTTCTCTCGGGATTTGCTTACCCCATCTGCGTTGGCAGTCACGAAAACTGTTGTTGACATTTAATACTTCCTTTAAGAAAGTTGATCCTCGGGATTTTGGAGGGAATCGATGGAGGGTGTTCACTTTACTCCATTGAACAGTGGGTAAGCACTATCCTGTTATACAAGGTAGCGTCTAAAGGGTTTAGGCTTCATTTGTGTTTGCGAGCCCACCTCTAGAGGGTTCCTCCGGCTATGGCTCTGATGCATTCCATTCGAAGATGATCTTCCACAGAGATCTGCTTGCCCATTCCACTCGAAGGTGAGCTGATACAGAGGTTTATTTTGTTTTCCCATTTCGCTCAAAGGTGAGCTGATACATAGGTTTATTTTGTTTGCCCATTTCGCTCGAAGGTGAGCTGATACAAAGGTTTATTTTGTTTGCCCATTTCACTCGAAGGTGAGCCGAGGGCTTCTACACTGCTTAGCAACGCAGGTAACATTCCTGCTTTCTATTCCCTTATGTAAATCCTGAAATTGGTTACGGTAATCGTGGAAGGTTCTAACTGATTTCCTTGTGCGGTTGGCAGAGCTGGAATCGTTCATCGCTGAGGGTGGAAGGGTAACCATCTTTTCTCATACATAATGATAATCTTCTGAGGTGAGTTCAACCGAACCCTTGCTACCCCGGCTATTGTTTGGCAGGATGCCGGTTCCACGACTTAACCTTATTCATTTCATTGACAGGTTCAGTGATAGTTTCGGAGGATGCCTATGATTGTTTCTCGGCTGTGTGAGCCACCCATAGGCATTCCTAATGAGGCTTCTATCCTCGTAGAACTTAGATGATTGTATCACTGTGTAATTTTGTTTATTTGAGGACAACAGTCCGGTAAATTACTTGGATGTAATATATACTCAGTACTGGTTATTTAATGGTTTAACTGGCCGAGATTTATATGGATATCGTTTTGTTTGTTCTGTTACAAGGGTTTTGTGGTACTCCTTCGACCGGGTCCTAACCCGTCTTCATGCTCTTATATAAAATTTTACTGTTAATATAAATTACGGTTTATACCTTCCTTTTGTGCTTCTTTCGTTCCGCTGTAAATGATGAAATTCCGAGCTTGGGGTCTTGAATCCTTAGGATAGTTCTACGGATTCAACCTACAGGTCTCGGCATAGAGGAATTCTTCTATTGAAAATATTTTCTTTCATTATTTGCACGACTATTCTTCTGTTAAGGGATTTACATATATTCGATTTGGTTGATGTATATATATTAGCGCGCAGTATTAAGAATGTCTGAGAAAGATTCTTATTTAAAGGTTTTCATTACTTGAAATTTCTTTCATTCTGCTCTCATTATTCTGCCATGATTGTATTCATTAAGAATCGAGGTCATTTGGTTTGGACTGTTATAGTGTTTTGAATTAGTCCTTCGGATTCCAAATGTTTTCGTTCATTACTTGCTTGAGAATGTGTCTGTGTATGCATATGTCGAATAATGATTATATTCAAGCTCTTGCAGTTGATTTAGACGTTTCCGCCAACTGCATTTGACTCTATGAGGTTCTACGACATTGTATAGACATTGTCCTGGGCTTTAACTGTAATACTATACCCTGATGTTTCTATTGAGTATTTATTTATTGCAATGAGGTTTCACTACAATTTTTCTTTAAAAGAATTTCCCTGACATACTCAATCGCAGAAGATTTTACTCTGTTCTTTTCTATCATGGGTCTCTCAAGCTGTATACCCTTACCTCTAAAATTTGTTTACAATTTTTTTTTTTTTTACTTACAGTTTACTACTACCCAATTCACTGTGGTCACCGACTTATAAACATTTTTCTCTTCTTCTAATGTAACCTACAGCCTTCTAGGTTTCTTTTCCTGGATCTTAAGGGGTGACAGGAGTCTTAATGGACACCTGTAAATTTCTTAAACATAAGAACCCCTACTCCTGGCCTAATTGGGGTTTTACCAATATTGTTTCTGAACAGGGCCCAGAACGATGTCCCATACAAACAACTGCTAAGTCTTCTTTTAAGCAACAATTTATCTATATACTTAATACCACTACTGTGGTGCTCCTTAATGATACAATCTTCTATGAACAATATGGAATCCACAGTCATAATTACCTGTACTTCCTCTCTCACCTTTCCCACACTTCTCCAAGGTTTGGGAAACTGTTTTCTTGGTTGTCTTTCCTCCCGTCCATGAGACTCGTCAATAAAATCAAGTCTCCCCCCAAGCGTATTTTCCATACCACTGCCTTCAGCAAATTCAGTGCACCATCTGTGCCATGCTATGTGATCTTCCCAGAATTAACATGCTTTCTTTTCTTTTCTCCCGTCTATTCCTTAACATCCTAGTCTCCTGTTCTTCCCCATATTTAATAAGGAAAGAAGAAAAATAGTTAGGGTTTTCCCCTCTCTTGTTGGCAACTGTTTTTTTTTAACATTATCAAGAAAAGAGAATAACTTCCTCATGCGAAGTTACTATATGTGATTTACTTAATCCATGCTCAAATTCTGAATTAATAATATTTCAAATCATTACAAAAAAAACAATAATCATTGTCCAATGTTTTTACCTATAATGGTAATAACAGAAGAATTATTTTATAAATTTACTGGGGTCATTACAGCTTCCCATGGAGAATCGAGACAATATGGTCTTGAACTCCCTCTAGAATAATCCTCCTTGCTCTCGCCACACATTTCTTCCATGCTGCCAATTCTTGGCAATTAGCTGCTACTGGCTTGGGGATGTCTTGATCGATGAAGTCCATCAAACTGTTGTCCTCTAATACTGCTTCCATGCGATCCTTCCAAGCTATGTAATTTGAACTGCCATCCAGGGCATACTCGAGTCTCAAGCCATTGAATGCCATTGGTGAACTTTGAGATGTGATAAGAAATTGATGCTGTACCTACAATCTGTTGGAAATAATACTGAGAGGGGAATGAATCAGTATTATATGGTCAATTATTTTCTTTTTCAAACCTAGAACATATACGCTACTTCAGTTAGAGAAAAACGCGTATATATGCAACTACAGATAAGGAAAATCGCGTATACCATACAGACTTATAATTTAAAATATTCTACAGATGTTGAACATTAATCTGTCCATCAGGATCATATAAACAGTAACCAGGAATAGAAAAATATAGCAGAAGACAATCACACACAAGAACACAAGATATAAGGTGGAAACCCAATGTGGGTGAAAGCCACCTACTGCAATATGTCTCTATCATTTCAATTAGAAACTTAGTTTTACAATGATCCTATACTGGTGCAGTCCTTTACCAGTATGCAGGCTCCTACCTGCAGAGAGCTACAAACCTCTCTTGTTTTCCAGCTTCTCCTGGAAGGGAGCTACAACCCCCTTAGTTCTTGTACTAGTTGAGATACTAGTACGCAGACTGCTACCTGTAGAAGACTACAAACTTCTCTTCCTTCCAAGGACCACATTTCATAAATTTTCAGACTGGATCCACAAATAACATCAATCAAACATCAATAATTTCTGCATCAACCAATCACCTTTTCACCAATCAAAACTGAATCAAAATAAACACTTCTCTGACGACTGTACCCAGATCATAATAACAATAATCACACCCCACTTCTGAACTCAGAACACTGTAGCAATAAACATAAGTAGCTAGAACATAAATCAAGAGATGTACACTACTTCACTATTCAGAAACCTGCGTGCATACGCTTTTGTGTCAATACCGACCTGTGTATACGCGACTTTCCCTTACAATAATAACATGTATACGTGCCTTCGCTTCACTGAACCTCCGTATAGATCTATAAATTCATTCTCTCAAACATTTAGATATCAGTTAACCCAGATTATCATATTTATAGATCAAGCGCGCGCCACATATCACAGATCAAAATCATGTAGAGATACCACTATTCCAGCCTTAAGATTTTGACCCATCAATAGAACTTATCGTTCTCCTTGCACTCAGGTTCCTTCTTCATTCAGATCCAGATCTTCACTGTAACCCAATCACAGTATTCCAGATATAGCACTTTATCATATATTCAATAATTCAGAAGATGCCTTGCCAAATGATCTCCTTCCTCTCTTATAGCCTTTGGCCTTTCACAATACCACAGACAAAAAACCATAACAATTCAATACGATGGACCCAATAATTGGGATTAACACTTATGACAAGATACCATGGCCCAAAACCGTAGGTTCAAATACCAAGGACTAAATACCATGGACCAAAACCATAGGATCAAAAACTGTCGGACTAATACCATGAGCCAACCATAAGTTTTCCCATGTGCGTGCGCTTTTCTCTGCATGAAAGTGCGTGAACTTTTCTTTGCATGAAAGTGCGTGAACTTTTCTCTACATGAAAGGAAATTTTCTCTGCATGAAAGTGCGTGAAATTTTCTCTGCATGAAAGGAACTTTTATCTGCATGAAAGTGCGTGAACTTTGTTGCACTATAATTTATCATCTGAGATGAGTGGGTTTCCATCAAGTAAAACATATGTATCATAATGCCAACAATCTCCCCCTTTGGACTTGATGGCAACAACAACAAATCACTCTCTCCTTTGACATCAAGGTCAAAGGGGCGAACTACCATACTCCCCCTAAGTACCTGCTGAAAGCTCTGAACGAGCTCCCCCTTTGTATATGCTCTATGCTGAAATGCTGTCTGTAAAAAGATGTTCTACAAGAAAGAACATGACTCCATACATTATAAGTAACCTTCCTATCATCAAGACTCATACATACATCCATCTCCCATCCAAGTGGGAATACAATAGATAGACAAAACTTATTCATCCCAAGCATAGTGGGGAAACCAAAATAGGCCGTTACATGACCTTGATATGAAAAGAAGACATGATATAGAGACAAGAACAACTATCATAGAATT